>JAPYZD010000327.1:0-39207 GCA_030522725.1 Ichneumoninae sp. B BG-2022a | reverse complement strand
ATTATTATGCAAAATTAATCTTCTCAGTAACTTTAGTATACATGATTTTTTTCAGATTTTTACACCATCAAGAAGTACTTGCAATTTTCTCTTATTGTTCCCTCCTTAAACGAATCCTGGAGAGTTCGGTCGAGTGATATGGCGAATAAGATATTAGTCGGATATCGCAAGGCTCGTTCTTAAGTGATTTTCATTTTAACGACGAGTGTCTTTTAGTTTAATGAGACTTTTTTTTTATTCATTATCTTGGTGATTGCCGATGGGAGACTTGACTTCGGGCCGGTATTCGTTCGAATGGACATTCGGGCAGATAGATGTGTGGGGAGATGAGGCGAAGAATGTTGAGTGGAGACAATTTTTAAGGACAAATAATTGTAGATGCGAAACATTAGAAAGGGTGCAACGCTTCCTGATATTTTTTGTAAGCTTTTTTATGCCTTTTTTTGAATGGTTTTTAGGGCTTTTGATGGGTGACTTGAGTTTGGAACAATATTCCTCTGAATGGATATTCGGGTCGACAGATTTGTGGAAATATGTTGCCAAGAATATTTTCTTCAGACATTGTGATTTTCAAGCCAAAAAAAAATGTACAGGTACAACCCTTCCTGATGTTTTTTTACGTTTTTTTATAGCTCTTTAACAGAAGGGAACACAATACTTTTGAAACTCCGCACTGGCAGCCTATCTTGTATATTTTTTCACCCGTAGAAGACGAATCACCACGCATTTTAAACGGAAACTTAATTTTCGATACGAACACCTGCCAAAAACGACAAAAAAATACACATATATTTTTTATTAATAATTACCATATTTTCAAAGCAATTAATCGTTTCGTTGCCAATCGATAATCGATTAATATTTTTACAGAAAATCAAGCGATGCTAGTAGGTGAGCCGCTCGACCGTGACGAGGTCATTCGACCCTCCTCACCGGGTCAAACGAGCCTCTCTCTCCCGACCCCCGACGTATTCTCGAACGAGCTTGGAACTTTACCAGTTTTTTTTTTTTTTATTTTTTTTTTCTTTGTCTCGTGAGGAATATACGTTTGCGGCTTTCGAAGCCTAAAGGTGGAGAACAAGGCCACAATTGAGAGAGCTAGGGCAAGAGAGATATTGTGGGAGGGTTGACGGTGTGTGCCAGTGGTGCGTCGGGGGGGGATTTCTCGCGGAGTCCGCGATATTGATCAAGCACGAGCAACCCCGGGTTGGAAGAAGGGTCTCGCGGGCGGGAGGCAGCGTGGCGCTTGCCAAGCCGGCGTTGGCAAACGCCAGAGATTTCGAACGTAGGAAAGCCCCCACGGAGAGTGGTCTCCGCTCCACCGGGAATCATCGTGTCGTCGACGTGACTCATCCGAGACCGCCCATTCGCTCGTAAAAGCCGAGTCAGACCGACGGGGATAGGGAAAATGTACAGCGTTACGAGGCCAAAACACAATCGTATCTCGTATCGCGTAAACAACATTATACCACTGAAGTCTATTAAAAAAATGATTTTTTTTCCGTAAAAAATAGAAACCCCTTAAATGGACAAAGTCTACGAAAAAAATGAAAATCAGGCTCAAATCTACCATTTCAATGAATTTTCTTATCAACGACAAGTTCGTACGACAAGAATTAGGATTGAATGTCCAAAATGTCGATTGTCGGTGAATCAATTTTTATTAATTATATATCACACAATACTAGTAAAAATATTTGTACGTGCAAGACTTTTTAAACAATTTAATGAAATTAACAAGAATTTGTATAAAATGAACCGAATTTCTTTGTAAAATTAACAAGGAAATATTTTTTTACTTTTCTGAGAAACGTTCGTACAAGAAACGTTCGTACCCGTTTTAAGAATCTAATAATAGTAATAAATCTATTTTCTGTAATTCATACATGAAAAGTGCAACTTTTCATGCCTGCCGAGTGTATTATAGCGGAATGTACTATAAATACCCGGCGCATGCCCACGTCGGTCCGATCTTACTTTACGCACGCACTTTACGCATGCTTCAGCGTGCGTAAAGTATGGCGCACGTGCAGTAGGCCTTGTACAGCGCTACAATCAACATGCAAGGAGTAGTACTTTTCATGCATCAGTTACAAAAAAAATTATGCAAAACTAGTATGGCGTAACGAAGATTATACGCGAACTGTCAAGCGAGTCGCGCTCGCCGCTCTTCACAACGTGCGTTTAAAGTTCGCCTTATCGCACATGTTTCGCAAATTACTAATCCATGCTTATCAGTCCTGTTACAGCTATATTGTAATCTAGGGAATTTATATGCTGACATTATCAACGCCTTTGCGTCTGAAATAGATAAAATGTGAATTTCGTTTGTTTAAAAAAAACCTCTTAATCCGAATAAATTCTGTCGCCAAAAAAAATATATACATTGAAGCTGAAATCTCTCCCAGTACAATGAAATTTTTCTCAAATCTTGATAAATCCTACCGCACCGAGTATCGCCGAATTTGTGCAGTCCGTAGTATAAATTCCAGCCGAACAAAATTTTCACCCCGTCGCGAAGAATTATTATCGCCCATGCTTATCTAAAGCGGCTACAAGGATATCGTGACTCCCGTAATTTAGATCCCAATCTAGGATAGAGCACATCGCGCAGCCGAGTCGGGGAATAGGTTGATCGTCGGTGACTCAGAACCCCGGGAGCGTGTAAGCCAGAGACAAAAACATAAGCTGGCCGCTATGGCTAGTTTGCCGTTTCCGGTTTCTGTGTCACGCGACACAGAACGGTCAACGAAGGAGCGCGTACACCGCAGGGAAAATGCAAAAAAAAAGACTGTCATTCAGGCTGAATGATAAGATAGGAAGAGGAAGAAGCGCGAAAGAAAAAAATGAAAAATATCGCAGATAAAAAAGAAAGATCAACATCGAACCGGTTGCTCTTCCAGTAAATCCAGCTACATACAACTTCTCTTGCGGATGATTGAACGTTGGCCGCGCCTATCATTACCGAAGCACCCGTCAGTCTCGGAGATAAAAATTGGACCGATTATTACCGGGCACGAATATTATCGGACTTTAGCGAAGGTTGATACAGGGCAGATTGAATTTCCTTGTGTGTGTGTTGTGCGGAGATGCAAAAGTGAGCCAGTCATCCAGGGTGGATGGTCTCGAGACTGTCGACCAACATTCGTCATGGTGCGTGAGGAGACGTCGACCTCGACGAGAGCCGCGAGTAGAGTGGCTCTAGGCACTCGGATTCCTGGCCGTAGAACGTGAAACGCGAACAGCAGCCGAGAAACGGGAGAGGCGCGTCCGGAGACGAGTCTGAGAGATCGAGTGAGAAAGCAATGTGGAGAAAAAAAATATATAAGAAATAAGAAAACTAAAGAAAAATAAAAAAGAAAATGAGTGCAACGAGAAGAAGAACCAGAGCGCAATACAGAACTCCGCCGCTGGGTGCAGATATGCACGTTGATGTTGCGGAGAGGCTACAGTAGTTGCCAAGAAACGGACTAGTGGAAGGCTGGCGCACGAGAACGCAGAAGACAAATTTAATACCGCGCGGCGAACGACCCGCTCCCGTTTCACGACCGAGACCGATTCACCGGGGAGCCCCGGCGTACCGTGCACGGCGCACGTTGAGAGTTGGAGATTGTAAAGTGGAGTTTTCTGTTAGATTCGATTATTTGGTATTTTAGGATTAATTTTTGGTAATTGTTTTTAGCAGGAACGCCTTTATTGCAGACATTTTTTTGTAAAGTTGAATTCAATATGTATCGTGTTTATTCAACGTGCACGGTGCACGTTGAGCGTTGGAAACTGTAAAGTGGAGTTTTCTGTTAGATTCGATTATTTGGTACTTTGGGATTAGTTTTTGGTAATTGTTTTTAGCAGGAACGAATTTATTTCAGACATTTTTTTGTAAAGTTGAATTCAATATGTATCGTGTTTATTCTACGTGCGCGGTGCACGTTGAGAATTTTAGACTGTAAAGTAGAGTTTTCTGTTAGATTCGATTATTTGGAATTTTAGAATTAGTTTTTGGCAATTGTTTTCAGCAGGAACGAATTGATTGCAGTCATTTTTTGTAAAGTTGAATTGAATATGTGTCGCGTTTATTCTACGTGCACGGTGCACGTTGAGAGTTGGAGATTATAATGTAGGGTTTTCTGTCAGATTCGATCATTTGAAATGTTATTATTAGTTTTTGGCAATTGGTTTTATTACGAACGAATTTATTGCAGAATTTTTTTATAAACTTGAATTGAATACGTGTCGTGTTTTTTCAACGCCTGTGGAAGCGAGCATGGTAAACGATTGCGCGTTATCAATGACGCGGCGGCTGCGAAACGTAGAAGCTCGCGGTCGTTATCGGTGATATTAATTGCAGAAGAGTTAACGGTAAATAACCGAGTTATAAAAATGGCGAGAGGTACGAACGGTAGGCCTGGAGATAAGGACGCTCGGAACGGAATAATTAGCGTGCACCTAATGTAGGTCAAATATTTATTAAAAATAACGGAAAAAAATGGAATTTAGTGGAAAAACTCGTCCTCTTCGCTCATCGTTAAAATTCCGTTCTTTAATATGGGTTCCAGAAAATGAGTGGAACGATGCCTGCGACAAGGGTCTCTTTGGCTGGAGTTCAATGCATGTCGCGTTAATTTTTATCCTTTTTATTTACTCTCTCCCAGAATTGGCTGCTGTTCGATCTCGTCGTGTTCCCATTTGGACCAAGCCGCATCTCGTACAAGCGGGATTCTCGTAAAACTTGAGACCCGGTAAATTTACTGCTTTCTTTCCTTTTCAAGTTCCTGGTACATAACCCGAGTCGATACATCGGCATCACTGGCCGAGTGCTGGCAGTCGGGCAAAAGGCCGCTTGGATAGGTCGGGGCTATGTGCGGTAACACCGAGAAAAGAAAAGAACCGAAACATTGCGTGAATGCTTCGGGAGAGAATCTCCTTCGTAAATGCTTTGTGGGAATTCGACCCGGGCGAGAATTTGCCGCATTCGGCAGTAGTTCGACTGGCACGGAGCCAGCGGCTCGTTTGCGGAACCGCTGCTGCGCCTATTTACCCTCGTTTTTTTTCTCCATTCTTATTCTACATTTCACAGATAGTTCTTCCATCCGACATCGACGTCATACGAGCAGCTAGTATAAACATAGAAAACTAGCAGGTTGTTGTTAAAAATACGGCACTTCTGGTTTGAAAATCTTATTATTCAACCAGAAATGACGTTTCTTCGGTATGACGTCACTTCCGGTTGAAAAATGAGATTTTAAAATAGGAAGTGATGTATTTTGTAAGATATGACGTCACTTACGGTTGAAAAACAAGATTTTTAAACTGAATTAACGTATTTCCGGTATGATTTTACTTCCGGTCGAAAAATGAACTTTTGGACTGGACGTACAAAAAGCGTACGACGATGCCCAGTTTTGATACACATGAGACTCGCAGAGAAGTACCAGAATAATATAATAGAGGAATTTATCAGTGGCTGAGAGGGGAACCCTTTACGCGATTTAGAATAATCCGAATTTTAGTTATTTATTTATTCTAGTTATATTTTTAGTTATTTATTCGTACCCTAGGACCACGGACAAATTCAACCAAAATAACAGTCGTAGCATAAATACAAAAAATATCAAGACATAAAGAGGATATATACAATATAAAGAATATAAAATATAGAGAAACCGAGAGAAGAAAAAAAGGGTCTAGGAGAACCCCCTTGATTATTGAAAATTGGGAGAAACGGATGATCGAACCAACAAACAAGCAAACAAACAACTTTCCAATATGTAAATAAGTTTATCGAACAATCGCCCTCCCAAGACGTGCATCCTTAATGTTATTGTTATTCCCGTCTCGAACGATGCGCAATAGATTCGTACGTAGAACAGCGTAGCTCAATGTGTGCGTTTCTCGTGAGGCGCACCTTGAAACGACTCAGATGCCATTCAAATACCAGATATAACCTGCGGAATAAAAAAAAAGAAGAAAAAATTCAAGCGATAAGTAGACGTTTACAAGTTGCGAAAGAACCATTTGTCGCCCAACATTATTAGCGTTATTGTCACGCAATAACGCCCAACAGAAAACTGTGGAAATCGTCAACAATAAAGCGGTGACGCGGAGAATAATCGACGTTCCCGTAGGCAGACACGAGCCGCGCGTCGGCGCATGCGCGATATATCGTCACGGGCGCCTTCGATATTTTGCATACCTCAGCGTTTTTTTTCTTCCTTTCAATTTTTTTCCTCAAACTCTCATCGAGTGTCACGATCCGAGCGATGTCGGGCGTGGTAGAAACCACCAATATGAAAAAAGAAAAAAAAAAAAAAATCGGACAATGAACGTGCCGTGTGCCGTGTTATGGTCGCGGCGAAGGAGCGCGCGTACACGGCGAAAGGCGAGAGAACAGCGATTACGAAGTTTCGCAGTTCTCCCCTCCTCGACAGGTTATCCACTCGCTCGAGCGTTCGAAGAAAAAAAATCTAAAGAAACGAAAAAAAAACAAACCCCATAACACAAACTTTCGCGCGAAGAGCCGAGAAGGATATACAAAGAGGGGCGAAAAGAAGAATCGAAAGAAAAGGCGAGGTATTTGTTTACTCTATTAAATCGACGCCCAGGCGTGAGCGAATTACTGGCGAGTTATGCGCCCGAAGAAGTTGTATCGCCGCACGGTAGAGTCGTCACGCTCCCGAATACCCGAGCGCATCGTCGCTCGAGAGAGAGTGCTAATGCGGTGAGTTAAAAAACGCTCGGTTTGTGCACTGGACAGCGTGGCACAGTGTGGTTCGTCGAGCGGTTCGCGTGCGATAAATTCTTCTCTTTCTCCTCGATATAGTAAACAGAGTGTATCGTTTGAAGCGGCCTGCAGTAGTAGCCCCTTATCGCGGATCTCCAAGGTCAACGGAGAAGTTAATATATGAATGGGTCAGAAGCACGTGAGAGGCGAGCGAGGCTCTCCCGTTCCTCGGCTCGACTCGCCACTAAAGAACTCCAAGGATTCTCGCGCTCGCCCCGGCTGCGTTTGTAAGACGCTCGTGTACGCAAAAATCTTGGGGGCAACTTTCACGGGATCATGCCTCGAGTATAATAGATTCTCGCTTGATACACACCCGCTGGGACATTATTAATTTCTGTTGAATTAAAAAAAAAATTTAACTAAGCTGAACAACCTTTTGATATGGCAATTTAATTGTTTTTCAACTGCGATAGTAATATTATGGCTATAAAACGACAGAGCTGGACAGTATTTTAAATAGATTATATATTTTAGGCATTTTAAGTACATAAATGTTTCTCTGGTATTTAAAGTACTTTTTGGGCCAATTAAGTATTAAGTATGAAACTCAAGATATTCTTACACCCACGTCTACATATAAATTTTAAGAATGATTGTGGAAATATTCGGAGGCAAAATACTTAGAAGATATTAACAGGAAGTAATAAAAATGTTATGTAGCATTTTTACAAATTTCATTGCAAAATGGCAAATTACATATGTGAAAGAAGTATCAAATTCTGATGTACAATCCTGAATGATGCCAAATATTCATGGGAAGTTGAAAATACAACGTTAAATCAATAGATAAAGATTAAAAAAGAAAGAAATTTTATGATTCCAAATGCTAAATGTCAAATGTGAAGTAAATTTCAAATGTTAATAAATTTTTTTGATTTCCATATATGTTGTAGGTTATTCGCATTATAAATTTGCATTAAAAAAGTTCCACATGTTCGTTCGAGGTGAAAAGGACAAATGTCGAATGTGAGAAAAAAAAATTAATGTCAAGGGAGAAAATCGTAGCATCCTCTATGGGGAAGCAAAATGTCAAGAGTGAAATATAATTATAAAAAATGAAATTGAAATTTCATTGACTTTTATTCCGTACTTTAGAAAGTATTCAAACGAAGTACTTATCAATGTATTTTATGTACAAAAAATATTTTATATTTAAAATACATATAGTATTTCGTATTTTCAGTATTTTGCCCAACTCTGAAAAACAATACACTACTAACTTGCGGAAAAACAACAGCTGACACAACTTTCTACTACCGCACCGTTTAAGGTCATCGTCGTTCTAATCGCCTTTTAACCGATAAGCCCCCTTCGCGGATAATTTATTTTATTTTTAATTTTTTTCCAGGCCTTCGCCTCGAGGCCACGGACACGCGGAGTGATTGTGGAAAATTCAGTACGTCGAAAACTTTGACGCTGACATATCGGCTGATGGGCGTCTCTCGTGCATCGTTGAACTCTCTAGCTGCGCGAATGTGAATGGTGGAGGAAACGAGACGAGCGAGGGATCTTAGAGAGAGATACATGGAAATAAAAAAAAGATGATCCGAGATTAGCCCGAGGCTAAAGCGACGAGAGGACGGAACTCGGTTACCGGATCCTGTGCAACGGCCGCTGGCGTCGCGATCCCGGGTTTGCCTACTGCACACGTTCGTAGCCGCGGATGCATAGAGGAGGGGCGAGCACTCGAGCGGAATGTCAACGAGTATAGAGGGATGGAGAGAGAGGAAGGACGATAGGATGGAAAGGAACGCGAGAGGACTGCGGGAGAACTACACCCCTGCGAGGCGGCTGCAGGGGTTGAGCCACGCTTAATTGGCTAGCCCGGCTGACCGGGAGCTCCGGTTAAACCGATACCGACTATAATACCCCTGGCACAAATCACTTAACCCGTTATCTCTTCAAACAGAAAATTTCTACTATACGACTCGACTTGGCGAAGAATTTTTTTTATCATCGATCGGCTTTGAGTTGCAAAAAAATTGACGAAAAATAAATAAAAATGTTACGTTCTGTAAAACAATGTATATATATATGTACAAGAGGGTATTTATGTTCGTAGGACACAAAGAGACAAAATGTTATCTCTTCGAACAGAAAATGTCTACTATATGACTCCACTATTATCGGCAAATAATATTTTTTTTATCGTCGATCGACTTCGATTAGCTTCCGGTTACAAAAAATTTACGAAAAATATATAAAAATTTAACGTTCCGAAAAACAATGTATATAGAAGGCAAAAATATCTTTATGCCAGTAGGAGCGAAAGGGTAAAAATATTTTCGTCGATTAATTTCGATACCATTCCAAAAAACAATATACACAGCACGCAAGAGTCTCTTGATCTCCGTAGAAGCGAAAGCATTAAAATACTTTCGTCCATTAATTTTTATAGCGTTCCGAAAAACAATATACATAGAACGCAAGAATGTCTTTATCTGTAAAGGCATTAAAACGTTTCAGTCGATTAATGTTGATACCGTTGCGACAAACAATATATACAGAACGCAAGAGTGTCTTTTTGTCCGTAGGAGCGGAAGCGTTAAAATATTTTCGTCGATTAATTTTGACACCGTTCCTAAAAACGATATACACAGAACGCAACAGTCTCTTTACGACCGTAGGAGCGAAAGGGTTAAAATATTTTCGTTGATTAATTGTGTTACAAGTGGCCTCAATCGATGACGGAATGCCCGAATGACGTGGGCATCGAAGTGTCCATGGCGTCACAGTTCCACGAAGCTAAAACACTGAATCGCTCGATGAGAATGTACAGTGCGAATCGGCAACTGAGATATCGGCTCGAGGTAACGCTTGCGATCTCCATGAACGCCGTGATGAAGCTAAGAGTTTTTAAAAATACCATCTTCGAGCCTCCCCCCCCCGCGTAGTCGTCGGTGTGAGCCTGTATAAACAGTCGAATAAACAGACATAGCGAGCGGAGATTTTTCCAGATTAAGAAAAAAAAACAAGAAACAAAAAAAAATTAAAAAGAAACATGAATTTTCTCGCCGGGAGGCGACTAAGCCGGCCGGTGAGAAAAATAATATTCACAGACGAGCCCGGCATCGATCGTTTTACCGAAAAACAATAACTTCTCGCCGAGCTCGGGATAGTGATTTTTTTTTTGTCGTAAGGGTCGTCCCGTCTCCGCCACACCTATATCGGCGAGGGTGTAGAAAAACCACCCCCTGCATAGCCGGTCTCGTAGTGACGGCCATGTGCAGCACAGTCGTCGTGAACCGCCGCCCTTATTCGCAGCCTCGATTCGGCGATTACGCCACACCTATACTCAGAGTCAAACCTCTTTTCCCTGGGCATTTTACAGTATAATACGTGTGTACACATACACAAGCGCGAATACAAAGATAATCGACGATTTATGGTCTACGCTCGATCGTTCCGCAATAATTTTTTTTCACCGCTCTCCCCGACACGGGAGGATGGAAAGCTGATCAATGTCCCGAGTATACGTTGTGTATATATAGTCTCGTCGCAACGAGGGAGAATCGAGCACGACTCGAATGAACGGATGCGAATATAAAAACAGCCGTTACTCCGTTACGCGGAGTACTACTACTACGAGAAACGAGAGAGGGAGAGAGCGAGCGAGCGAACGATTTTGGTGAGATAGAGAGAGTCCCGTCATCCGTGTGACCCATCCCATAGCGAGGAGTCGCTGAGAGATAGCGAGAGAGGAGAGTGGCGATCCGCGCGCTTGGACCACCGGAACGTCCGTGACAAGACGTCACCGCGTTGCTTCTTTTCCCGGAGGCTCGGATTTCATTTGTTTTTGCCCGAGCAAACGACCGGCGTGAAACGAGATGATGTACAGGAGAACTACCGTGAGACTCACCATGTTCGGAGCGTAGGCCGCCGCGTGTCGTTGCATAGTCCTCGTAAAACGCCCTTTCGAATTTTCACAACTCTCCGGCACCTCACTAAGCCTGGCTCCGTAGCTCGATGGATGCGACGAGGGCAAAGCACCTTTGTTAGATTCACAGAGATACCGTTAACGCTGCGAGCGGCAGCATATCGCGACGATAATGCGCCGCGCTACACACCAATAATCACTGCGCCCGGCTGGTGCGTTTATTAAAACACACCGTTGGCGGAGAGACACACAGAAAATGGCGTTCCTCGGCTTACGCTACTCCAACTCGTACTGTGCCGACACTCGAGTACCCCGATCGAGCGGACGTGGCGCCGATTACGCGCATGTCTTTCACGGTTGAAATGCGTACCAGGCAACGCTCGCTGGGGAGAGAACTTCGCCGGTAAAGCAGGTCGGTAACGTTATCGAGCTTTCGAAAAATTACTCGATGGACACTTAGACTGTATTTGTTTTATTATATTATTGTTGCAATTTAACAATTGACAATGAAAGGATTGGTGTGGACAAAATAGTTTATACAGTTTACCAGGTCGTAGATGAATTTGTAACGGAGATAACATTTTCCGTCGAATCTAAGTACGCCGAGGCTTAAGGGGAAGTGAAATATCGCGGTCGGCAATGAAAACTGTAATGAACTTTTCCCAAAAGTGCTAATTTTTATTGAGGAAAAAGCAAATTCGAGCCGGATGCACACGGTGATTTCCCTTCCAATTCTCTAAAATTTATGCGTAGTGAACACTTTTCGCAAGGACTACCTTAAGGTGATGTGGTAACCGCCCAGTTGGTAACAAAAACTGTACTGAATGTCGTTTTGGGACCGGCGCAGACTGGCGACAAAAAAAAGGTCTATCGCTGCGTCTGCAGATTCCATAGGGAAAGACATTTTTAATTTTCGTGAGTGGATTGCGGTCTCAAAATGGCATTAAGTACAGTTTTTGTTACCGACAGTGGTATTTCACATCAACTTAACTTAGGACCGCGTTATAGAATGGATAATCATTCTCGTCAAACTAGAATTTTCCAGACACAATGTGATACATTTTTCAAACATCAAACATTTTTAACAATGGATCTATCGCCTTATCGAAACGGCAATCGTTCGAAAATTACCGCAATCTCATCGTTCAGTATTTGCGTCGAAATGGTACGGACGGTGTTCGGGGAAAGAGTCACAACGCAAATATTTCGTTGCTGGATTGTTCATCAAAAACCTTTTATTCACCTAGTACTTCCGTCTCTTGATAATATCGGGTCTAAAGTTAACAGGATGACTCTCCTCAGTCGCGCTATCGTCCTCCTTGTAGATCTTTATAGTTTTGTCGGCCTCGGTCGTGATCATCCTCGTTCCCGACATGTCATACGTGATGCTGAAAACCCCGGCCTCGCTGTCCATCGAGCCGGGCTGAACGGGCGCTTGGAGTCGCTGAAAATTGTATCCGGTTCTCCAGTCCCAGAGATGCATGGTACCGTTGTCCGCTCCGGAAACCAATACCCCGTCCGAATTCACCGCCAAACAGTTGACAATGGCATTGTGACCAGACAGATTCTGTATGAATTTACCCTCGGGACATTTCCATTGCTTTATGTTGTCCGGCGACGCGGACGCGAACATGTAGACGGTAGGATGCAGAACTACCGCCCTCACGCTTTTTTTGTGATTGGTCAGAGTAGCCCTCGACCTTCCAGCAACCAGGTCCCACAGACGTATCGTGCAGTCGTGACTGGCAGTTATTATTTGAGGCTCCACACCCTGGCAGACCACGCTCGCAACTGTGTTGGTGTGTCCTACAAGCGTGTGGATCATGGCTTTCGTTCTCATGTCCCAGACTCTGGGAGTGGAGTCTCTGCCAGCTGTGACAAGAACATCGATATTCGGATGTAGAGCCATGGAATAGACTGCCGACAAGTGTCCGTGGTAGTGTCTTATGACTTTGTTGTATTCGAGGTCCCAGCATTTGACCTGACGATCCTCGCCGCACGAGAAGAGATAGGGGTGTCTGTGCGAAAAGGCCAATCCCCTGACGGTGCTTATGTGTCCGGTGAGGGAAACCTTGAGCTTTCCGCTGGCCAGGTCCCAGATCTTGATTACTCTGTCGGCTGAGCCAGTGGCGAACCATTCGTTGCCTGGCTCCACGGCGCAGCAACGTACCCATCCGAGATGGCCGCTTATCACCCTGTACAACTTCCAGGGTGCGTGCCACTTTGGTTTCGCCATGGAGTGAGACTTCTTGTGCGCCATTACCATGGAATTCGTTGTTCTGTTGGCCGGTATAAGCGACGACGAGGTGACGCTGTTGGAGCCCGCGTGACTGTCCACAGGTACGAGTGCCGTACTGCTGTTCGCTCCGAAACTCTCGTCACCCGGGGGAGGTGGATCTGTGTTCTCGTTATCGTTTCGTATCCTCACGTTGTTGCTGCGCTTCACGAGATCGACGACCGGTCCGTAAAAATCTTTTGATTTAACGGATTTTTTAATCTTCTCCAGCGAATTGTCGATCGGCGGGAGATTGCCCTGATCGGTTAAAAACATATCGTGTGTCCTCTTCAGAGATCGGAAGACAAGCGTGTGCACCGAGTGACGCTGAACGTCGATCGACATTGTTGCGGGTTCGGAGGAAAGATACTTTACAAACTAAACTTTAAAAAATACTTTGGTCTCTCGCTTCGAGGTTATGCTCGAGTGACGCGTCGTGCAGCGTTTTTCTGGATAAATAAACCACTGAATCGGAGCAGCCACTCTAGTCTTCATGGCAGCAGCGCCGACTGATCAAAGATGGCGGCGGGTCGGCCGCCATCTTTGATCTCATCGACTCCCACCACTGCACCGAGAATTAGAAGTAAATTATTTACTTATTTATTTATTGTTATTTTTTCTCATCATTAAATAAGAACGAAATAAATTGCATATTTACAAATATTTGGGGCTTTGCACCCAGCCATGGAAATTACGATAATAAAATTATTACGTTATAATAATACGATAGTACGACATTACGTTATAATGACGGATTGATTTGATTGGTTCCTTCCGTCGGATAGTATAATCTCACAAAATGAACCAATCAAATCAAATCGTCATCACAGCGTAATAGTTTCCACGGCTAGATGGAAAGCCCCAAATCTTCACACACCCCCCGTTAGAGATTCCCCTTCACAACCCGTGCGAACTTCAAAGTGATGCAATAAACGATTCCCGTTGTCACGGTAAACACAACTCTCAACAGATCATTCGGTATTGTTTTTTTTGTCTAAATTTATACGATCCGTCTTCTTTTTGTTTGTAAATTACTGTTGTTACGATGGTTCTTCTCGGCGAAACGTTTCCCAATTTTCAAGCCGCCACGAGCACGGGAACGATTGACTTTCACGAGTGGCTCGGCGATTCGTAAGTGTACATCGATGCCTTATGTTATATTTCTATCGTCCTCTAACCTTACGACGAAGACGTGTGACCGGCTTAACGAGCTACGTGTTAATCGTCGAAATCTTTTCTAACACCGCTCGGTAAATTCAGGAAAAAAAAAAAAAAGTTTCTTCATGTTGTTTCAGCTGGGCTATATTGTTCTCCCATCCACACGATTTCACTCCTGTGTGCACCACCGAGTTGGCCAGGGTGCTGAAACTCATGCCAGAGTTTAACAAACTCGGCGTAAAAGTCATTGCCTTGTCCTGCAACTCCGTCGAGTCTCATGTCAAGTGGATTGAGGTATGAAAACGTCTCAGCTTTAATTAATCTAAACTCCCAATTTTTACAGTGTAAAAAAACTTACTTCTGTCCCTTAGGATATAAAAAATTATGCCGGAGTATCCATGGATGGATTTCCATATCCCATAATAGAGGATGAGTCCCGAGAATTGGCAACCAAACTTGGGATGCTGGACCCGGCTGAGGTGGATCAGAAGGGTATTCCTCTCGCTGCCAGAGCTGTTTTCGTCATCGATCCTAAAAAGAAAATGAGGCTCTCCATACTCTACCCAGCAACCTCCGGCAGAAACTTTGAGTATGTCTTTGAAAATTTCTTCCTTGTCTTAATGCTCTGATAACAGTCAGTTTCACAAAAATAATTCTAATCTGTTATTTGCTTTCAGCGAAATAATAAGGGTCATAGAATCTCTGCAATTGACAGAACAGTACAATCTCGCGACACCCGTTGATTGGAAGGTCCGTGTTTAGTGGCAATATCTATTCCGTTAACGTGAAATCGAAAATTTATGCCTAAACAACCGTTTTATCGTTTTTACAGAAAGGCGACGATCTCATGGTCAATCCGAATATGCCGACCGAGGAGGCAAAAAAATTGTTCACCGGCAACATAAAGATCGTGAACGTACCGTCGGGCAAGCAGTACATGAGATTCGTGCCCCATCCAGTCGAAGCCTTGTCCAAGAAATGAGTCGAATTCGTTACATTCCTGAGTTTTATTCGAATACTGGTCATAAACTAGCTTTATACCTACACACAATTAGACTTCGTTGACAATATTTTGAGATACTTTTGGAAATAAAAATAATTTAAAGAAACAAGAAAAATTGAAATCGTGTTAATTTTTTTCTCCTCGTACCGAGCGAGTGCCCGCAATCTCGGTATCTCCGTCGATCTTAAAGCAACACTGATAATACTCTCTCACTTTGCAAACAACAAAAGAAGCCGTTTATTATTTCACCTAATATAATTAAAAGTACACTGCATTATATACACTTTTCCAAGTACACGTTGTTGCTGTTGTTGTTTTTTTTCCGCTTACGATATCTAGGCAGATTGTATAATATGTACACTCTCCGTATTCTCTCATGTTATTTAAGTTATTCGCTACAAATGTGTGTTTTTTAAATTTTTATTATTATTATTAATTATTTATTTATTTATTTATCATTTACTTCGCATATTTTCGTTACGGATTATATTATTATGCGTTTATAATAATATATTGTTATAGCAGTTATATAAAACAGTCCCTGGTCAAAACCAATAAGATCAAAAAGGATAATAAATTTAACAAAATTATATTTCATTATCGTTAACCATTATTTCGTAATTAAATGTTAATTACCACACAAAGTATTATACCACAAAATACTATTGCGTCACCAATCTTTCCCACCTACTTTTCAACCCTTGCGCTTCGTACTGTGGCATATCACACCTGCAATAATTGTCGTTTTTTTTTTGTTTTGTTTTGGGTATCTTTCTCCCCATTTCCCGCCCCGAACATTCGTTTCACACCTTGTTCATCGTTTCATTCGATTCACTACTCAGCACGTAGTCCCTGTCTCGTTAAAAACATAATTATGTTTTTTTTTGTTTCATTTTCATATCCATGCTCCGGTCACGATCGCCCACTGCGCGTCAAACGTCGAATTATTCGTTTTCGTACTTCCGGTATTAACGCGGGCACACCAGATCCGTCCCCGACGAGTCACCGTTGATCATCGTCGTCGACGGAACTTTGAGTCTCTGTCGCTTAAACTCTTCGATCGTGAAATCATTTATTGTTAATTATTATTAATTTTTTGTTTTCAACAGTCGCTTGTTGCATCACGATGGCCGGGAGAATCCCCTTCACTCGCCGTGACCATCGTGATGATCGGCGTGCTGTTCGCCCTCCATTCTCGCTTGTCTCTCAGCGGCGGCTCTCGCTTGCCTACCGGCGCTGGAGCGAAGGTTCTTACGCTCGGGCGGTGGTTCGATGCTCATGCGCTTTCCGCTTCTCGATTTCTTTCCGCCCGTCGTCTTGACACCAATTTTTCCATCCTCCTCGGACTCTGCGGTTTTATTACTATCAGCCTTGGCGTTCGTTTGCTGCACTGTTTCATCGGCAGGCAGCGATTCGATAGATTCTTTATTGCTATTGCTTGAAGTATTGAGCGGGGCGCATTCCTCCTGCGGCGTTGGCGCGGAGGGTGCCGGCGAGGGAGCCGGCGCCGGTGCCGGAGTCTCGGCACGAGCCGGTGTCGCAGCTCGGACAGCGGCGGCGGCAGGAGCGGGCACCGGTTGGGCCGGAGGCGTGGCTGCCGCGGGCGTCGTCGGTCTCTGTTGCGGAACCGGCGCTTTCGTCGTCATCGGCAATGGTCGCAGAATGGTCTCGACTTCGATGTTCGCCTCGGTCATCGAGACCTTGGGATTGCTCTCGACAGTCTCGCTTCTGCTTCTCTTGTTAACCGGCTCCAGCGTCACCTCCAACGACGGAGGAATATGCTGCTCGACCATTGGATGATGATCCGAGCTCCTTCCTCTCTTCGACGGCCTCTGAAGATCCTCGAGATTTCTCGTCAAAAGTTCGGCGCTCGTTCTGCTAAGCTGTTCGAGGGCCTCCTTCATCTCTTGTTCCTTGCTCTTTCTCTCGAGTCTCGCTGACAGATCGGCTATTTCGCACAGCTCTATCGTCTCCTTCTTCTCGTTACGGTCGGGCTCGTTGCGTCTTCTGTCCACCTCGTTGTGCAACGCCATGTCCGTGTACTGTTGCAACGTCAGTCCGGGATCCATCGAGTATCTGGATTTTTTCTCCGCCTCTTTGCGCTTCATCGAGTCGACTATCTCGCGTTGCTCCCGTTGCTCACGTTGCTCGCGTTGTTCTCGCTGATCTCGCTGATCTCTCTGTTCTCTCTGTTCTCTCTGTTCTCTCTGTTCTCTCTGTTCTCGCTGATCACGCTGATCTCGCTGATCTCTCTGATCTCTCTGATCTCTCTGATCTCTCTGATCTCTCTGATCTCTCTGATCCCTCTGATCCCTCTGCTCTCTCGCTTCTCTCTGCTCTCGTTGCTCACGCTGATCTCGCTGTCGCGAGCTGCTCGACGATGACGCGGCTTTCCTCGACGAGGACGATGCACCCGTTGAATTTTGCGGATTCAGAAGTCCGCACTGGGCGAGACTCTCGTAGGCCGACGACACGCCACCGGGCTGCATGGAGAAAGGATTGAGACCGCCGAGTCCCAGGGGCGTGTACAGAAGGCTCGGATTTGGAAAGAAAAATGGGAAAGGTGTTGTCGTCGGCATCGACGACGACGTCGACGTCGACGGTGCCGACGACTTCGACGATGATTCCATTTTGCTGCGCGACTTACTCGTACTCGTTGCGCTAGTGGAATTAGCATTTTTGCCGCTCACCGAGCTCACGACGTTCGTCTCGGCCTGACTGGTCGCGGCACCGCCGAGGGCAGCCTCCATTCCCGCCAGAGACGGCAAACCCAGACCCGCGAGGTTGGCGAAGAGGGAATTCGTTAGACTCATGTTGCTCAAGTTTCCGAGATTACCGAGACCTCCCAGAGCTCCGAGATTCGGAAGTCCTCCGAAGGGCATCAGCAGAGGATTGTTCTTGGGATCGAAATTGCCCAACGACAATCCGGAGAGCAGGGAATTGTTCAGATTTCCTAGCGACGAGAAATTGAGACCCGATGCCATGGAGTTCGCGGCCAGATTGGCCTGATTGGCCGACTGTTGACTCGTCGGGCTCGGCATCATCGGCGGTCTTCCGGGACTCTTGCCCTTGTTCCCACCGCGATCGGCGCCCGGCAGTCGCTTCTGCAAATCGTGCGGCAAATTTCCGCGTTCCTTGACGAGCTCCGCCCACTTCGGATCGACGTCGAACATAGGATTTTCCATCAGCCACTGTCCGAGTCTCTTCAACTGCGGAGCTTTGCTGCCGGTTACTTTTTTACCCGTTAGCCTGTTTATGACGGCGACGTTCTCCTCGCCGGTCAGTTTCTTCCAATCGAGAAGCGAAGGATCCACCCGGGGTCTCCGTCGTCTCGGAGCGCTGAGATACTCCGCGCCCATCTGTTCCGACATCGCCGACTGCTCGGCCAGCCACTTGTTAACCTTCGCCTCGTGCGAGTAAGAGCCAATTTTCGAGGAATATTCGGCGACCTTGTTGAGATCGGCGATCATGGCCTCGTAACTCTTTCGATGGCTGCTCGACGACATGTGAGCCGAATTGAAGGCTTGCTGCGCTTGGTGCTGCTGGTGTTGCTGCTGTTGTTGCTGCTGCTGTTGCTGCTGTTGCTGCTGCTGCTGTTGTTGCTGCTGATGCTGCTGATGCTGCTGGTGTTGTTGCTGTTGCTGCTGTTGCTGCTTCTTTAACTCGCGATTCTGCTGCTCGGCCTGAGCCAAGAGAGCTGAGAAGCTGTCCTTGTGCGAGTGAAGCGAGGGCGGCGGATGATTCGCCGACGAACCCGAGGCTCGGGAGGATGGTATCGACGTGACCGTTATAGAGAATGGCTTTTGCGACGGGGCCGGCGGATTCGGAAGACCTATCGGCGCCGATGTCGGTGTAACCGTGACGTTCGGCGTTATCGGATTCTTCTTACTGTGCTCGGGATAGTGCGTACTCTGCTGCTCCTTAGCCGCGCTCAGACCCAGCACTATCTCGTCTAGTTTTCTACGCTTCTTCTCTTTGCCCACTACCGGCTCGTCCGCCGGCTGAAATTTTTATTTACACATTATTTTTTTATTTTATTGAGACGGGACACAAAACGAGATCACGTTTCAGAATTAACGATTGGCTTTAAAAAAATATATTTCAGATACTTACGCAATTCTTTCGTTTCATAAGTTTGTCGAGCATGCTATCGAGTTTTCCCTTGTTGCTGCTGACCTGCTTGTTTTTGCTTGGCATTGAAAAATCTTGAACTTCGTTCATCATGTCTTTATTGCTCGGTTCCGTGTTAGTCTTTAGATATCTGAAAGAAATTTCGACGGATGCCTCGTTATAATGATTGCCAATTTGTCGAACGGATGATACGATTAAATGTGTTAATAAAAAGGGTTAAAACGAACGTTGCACGTTGTTCGACTGAATCGTACCCAGAGGATAGATCGATCGGAGTGAGAGTGCTCGAAGTTCCCGGAATAATAGTCGTTTTTCCGGGAACTGTGTATTTGAGGTCGAACGGCATGTTTGGCGTTCTCGCCTGTTGATGGGCCGGCGGAGGTTGCATTGGTGTCGATCGTCGGGAATCCTCGGATTGAGATTCCTCATTCATCTCCCACGAAGAGCCCGACATTACGCTCGGTTTGCTCAACGTTGGCGGGGGCTGCTGTGGCATGTGGCTGCTGTTCAGTAACGCGTGAAGTTTCGCTAGAAGAAAACAAACACGTTATTGGCAAGTTTATAAACGACTAAACTGTATTGCGCCTTGACGCTGGAGCGCTGAAGCATTGACGCTGGACCGTGTTCCGAAAAAATTAATGTTCAAACCGGAAGTAACGCATTTCCGGTATGACGTCACTTCAGATAGCAAAATGATTTTTTCAAAGCGGATACATCACTTTCTGTTTGAAAATGTGAATTTTTAAACTGAAAATCACACTACACAGAACATTTTTATACGGAATGCATCTTGAATGCAGCTGGTGGCAGAAACAGATGAATTATGAAACCTACGGTACGGCTTTACCTGGAGCGAACTCGGTCACACGACCCTGTACAATTATTGCACGAATAAAAGGGCAACGATGGCAATATCGAATACCAACTTATTTCTAGATAATATAGTGAAACACCAACTTTTTAAGGGAGAAAACCTGTTAGCAAGAAAGTAAGTGGAAGACATTTTTTGAATAACGACTCACCTCGTTCAGTCTCTACGTCGATGGCAATGTGTCTCTTTCTCTTCTTCGACGTAGCTGCAGTCGTGGATGCAGCCGACGCTGTCGCGGCAACGACATTCGCAGTCATTGTGTTGTTGTTGCTGCTATTGTTATTGACATTAGCATTTCCAGCCGCGAGAGCTCTAGACACGCCGTGATCGGTGGTAATCGTTATCACTTCGGACGTGTCTTTTTCGCACTGCTGAGCTTGAATTATTTCGATCTCGTCGCCGGCAGTGAAGTTCATCGCGACCGGCCACTCCTTGTGCTCGATCGCGTGAACTATGTGCATCAATCGAGCCTCAATGGCGTGTTCCTGAAACGACAGATGCATTTTTTTTAAATCATGATTTCTGTTAAAAAGTAACTCAATGTAAAATCTTCTTGTTATTGTTAAATTATCAATCAAATTCGAACGCACGGTTTGACCGGGCCTTGTATCGAATAAAAGTAATAAAATATTACCTTGGGCCACTTCACAGAGGTTTGGTAACTGTGAGCCAGAAGCTGGGCGACGGTGGGCTCGGTGTAATCGATCGTCTTGTCGCGTAAGACAAAAGTATCGATCTGCGTCAATCGGGAAAGTGGCTGAATGACTTCGAGATCGGGGAACATCGCTTTCAGCTCGGCAGCTTGAACACTGCACTTGTCTTCCATCTTCGCAGCCTTCGTCTGTTCCGAATTGACACTCGTTGATTTGTCCTCCACCTGCGTGGCTTCTTCCTTCACGGTTTCCTTTACTGGTTCTTCGGACTTGGTCGGAGGCTCCGCGTCGACCTGCTTCGCCTCGGATTGAGTAGCAGCTTCGGCTTCCTTTTTAGCTGGTTCCGCAGGCTCCTCCACAGAGTCTGGCTTTGTAACTTCGGATTGTTCTTCAATAACGACTTCTTTAACGTTGGTGCTGCTGCTGCATTCTTCTTCCACCTTTTCAGACTCGTCCTTTTTGTCAGATTCTTTTGGCTCTCTATCGTCCTCTTTTTCTTTCGCTGGCTCCAACGCCGGCGTTTCTTCCGGTTCTTTTGCCGTTTTTTCCGTTACCTTCACATCCGTTTCCTCTTTGTCCTCCGTATGCTCCTTGGGCTCCTTATCTTTTGGTTTTTCTTCCTCGAGATTCTTCTCCTCGGAATTCTCTTCGGGTTCTTTGTCTTTGTCGCTCGTCGATTCTTCGGCTGGTTTTACAACGGGCTCATCCTCTTTGGCCTCCGATGATTCCTCCTTCGAAGCAGTTGGTTCGGGCTCAGGTACTTCGTTTTCCTTTGCTTCCTCGTTTTCCGGCTCGGTATCCTTTTCCGTGTCTACCACTTTCTCTTCTTCCTTCTCAGTTTCCATATTTTCCACGTTTTTATCAGTTTCATTATCTTCTCCCTTTTCTTTTTCTGCTATCACTGGTTCAGTCTCAGGCTCAACTTTCGTTTCATCGTCGACCTCCATCGTGTCTTTCTCCTTCTCCTCGGTGTCAACCTTCTCTGTCTTCTGGGCTTCTTCCGCCTGAACTTCAGCGGGAGCTATTTCCATCTTCTCCTCCTCGGGGACAATTTCTTCGACGGGCTTTTCAGGCTCAGGAGTTTTCGACCTCGGCACGCTGGTGATCGTCAGCCCGTTGTTCGGCAAAATTTCCTCCACTTTCGTCTCAGCTTTGACCAACGTCAGCTCGACGTGTCCTTTCTCGGGACTCGAAGCTTCCGGTTTCTTGTCCACGGGCGTAACACCGTCTTTCTTCATAGCGACCTTCTCGATCTTCAGGGTACCCTCGCCCTTTTCCAGCTTCACGAGAATCTCGTCTTTGTCGAAATTCAGAATATCCTCGCGGCTCTCGATCTTTATCGCTTTTTCCGTTTTATCGAACATCTTCGCAGCTTGCAGAGCACCGTACATGCTCTTGCCGAGCATCTTGTGGAATGAAAAGTCGGGATCGTTAAGTATCGTTACGTCAGTGCGACCTAAGCCGTGCTTGGCCGCACCGAGGAGAAGCTCTTTGTCGTGTTTGCCCGGTTGCCACCATTCGGGCGTGTCGCCCGACGGCTGACACAGCGAGAGTCGCTCCTCGAGATGCGGATGCGAGAGGATTTCCTCGCGTATCTTGCTTAGAAGATCCACGCGGTCGAGAATTTGTCTCGCTTTGCTCGGCGTCATGTGTTCTGTTGGAATGTCCGAATGACCTTGAAACAAGAATATTCCATTGTATTGCGTGCTGAACTAAATTCACGGCAAAAAAAAAAAGATTTCGAGCGAATTAATATACAAACCTTCGTCCTCGTTACTCTTGGTGTTACAAATTTTCTTGCACAAAGCTCTAAATGACATGTAATAATCGGTAAGATCGGCATCGGTCTTCTTGTCGAACCTCGCGATACTCTTGAACTTCGTCCAATCGTATTGAGCCTTTTTCCTGTCATAATTTACACCGTAAGTGGAAACTACCCGTAGGAATTCGTTCTCCTCGCGGCGTGACCATTTGGCTTTTTGTTCCTCCATTCTAGATCTCTCGCGCTCCTTAACCATCGCCTCCATCTTTTCTCTCCTCTCCATTTTCTGCAAAGCAACGATACATGTTTTTTATACTCATCAATATGAGTCATTTGGATTGCAACAGAGTTTATGATTTTTCATTTTATCTAAACTTTATCTGGGACAAATTTAAAGGGGCGAATAACGAGAATACTAACCAGAAGGTACATAGCGAGCTGTTGCAAATCCCATCCTTGCATATTCAAAGGTGGATCCGTCGCTGTACTAGCGTGATTCGCTTGATCGACTTGCTGCTGCTGCTGCTGTTGCTGCTGCTGTTGTTGTTGCTGCTGTTGCTGCTGTTGTTGCTGCTGCTGCTGTTGTTGATGCTGTTGTTGCTGCTGCTGTTGTACACCTTCCATGTTCGTTTTGATCTTCTGGAGATTCTTGACATCCTCCTTCTTAACGGTGCGCTGATACGACGTAATTACACGTCGCAATCGTGTATTCAAATCGACCGTCGACGGCCACGATTTTTCATCGTCGAGAAGAATCTCCGTACCGTCGTGACTGCCGCTCGCTTCCGGTACCGGTGTATCGGCTTTGCTGGATATCGCTGGCGAGTCAGCCGGAGTGTCCGTACCGAATTTGTCAGGCTCCTTGGACTCCTTCGGCAATCCCGATGACTCGCCGTCTTCGATATCCGGCTCGACGCTGTTGTCGTCCCTGTTAGCGAGAGAAAATTACGAATTTTTAAAACTGCACTGTTCGGGCCACGAACGTTTCAAACTTTGCGCGGGGACATCGAGATTCGAAAAATTGTAGCGAAAACAATTATCTTTACTTTTCTTTTTTTTCTTCCCATAATGAAATTTATAAAATCTGCACAAAAATAAATGAAATTTTGTAAGACAATGTTTCAAGTCACTGTTGAACAATACATTGTACATTTTACTTTACTTTACTGTAGCAGAAAAAAATCGCCCGTCCGCTGAAAAGATAATCTACCAGCTAGATTAAGGTATTATTTCGTGTATGAAGCAGCGAAGAAAGAAGTTTAAGAGACGAACGACAATCATTCGATGTTTCGATTTTTGTTAACACTGTCGTTCACTCTCGATTGATACTTCCTCTATGATTTGATGACGATAATTGATACGCTTTGCCAAAACATAAACGTAAAGCGGATGTATTATGCGTGCATATATGTGTTAAAGTTAAAAAATTAAATTAATAAAAAAAACAGCGATAGCATCCGAGGATTTTTAGCAGAAATAATGTAAAAAAAAGAATAGGTACTCACTTGGCCTGGACGGTCTGAGTCTGGGAAGGGGGAGGACAGCTTGAAATGAAAGAAAGCGTGGGATCGGTCCTCATCTGGTCGTAATTCTCGTAGCCATGTTTGTAGCAGCCAACTATTAGGGACTTGTCTGCCGTCGTGTCCCACCATTTCGCTGGTCGCTCCGGTAACTGCGGAGGGTTTATCCGCAACGCACTGTAGGGCGGTTTTACTTACAATTTGCCAAATTCACATAATGCCAATCGATCAAATTTTCTTTTTTCAATTTCTCTTGTCGCTCAGAACTTTTTATTTATTTTTTTCAGCTAAGAAATTTTGATATCGAGACTTGACGATTTCAGTTCTTGAGTAATATCTCTCTCTCGCTCTCATTTCTCTCAATATCGTGCTCGCCAATTAAACGTAATCGCGAAGCTTTAATAAACACAATTTCGGAAGTAATCGACAGCCTCCTTATGTTAAAAAAAACTTAATAACCGGTGCTTCAATCAACGTAATCTTTGAGAAAAAAAAAATATTTTTTTAATAATAGCATCGCATCTCTCAATAGTTCATTAAACATCCGCAATAAAATTAATCAACAAAATAGATCCCAGAAAATAATAATAAAGAATAATCAATTATATATACACATAGCTAAGTACTTCAACTACATGCATACACGAGAAGAAACTCTTCACCAGATATATATGTAAATATATATTTAGTTCGATTCGGCCACTATACAATACTATTTGCGTCCCCAACAAAGTTTCATCTACAACTCAACTTTTGCTGTAATTCTCTGCGTGACTATTAGCGTAAAAAGAAATGTGCGTTTAAAGAAACAAAAAAAAACTATAATAGAGGAGATACACTCGTCCCGTTACTTCGGACTACAAGGTGTTCTTTTTTATTTGTTTTAATATCAGAAACCATTGCAATATCGAATAGTCGCAAAGTTAGAGAACCGAGATCGCCAAATCTTTCTAGTTATGTAATTCGGTAGTTGCGTAGATTGAAAAAAAGGAAAAATAATTTTTTGCCCTCTTGCCACAGTGCACTGCTCTCTTTTTTGTCTCTTGGTTGTTCTTTTTTTAATTTTTAAATCAGTCTTACCACATCGTCGTTGACATCGCCGACCGTTTAGGATGCGCGTGGTGTCTCACACATAGTGTAATTTGCAACAGTGCGCGCGTTCGATTAAAGTGATTAGGATCGGGGGTTGTTGATTTTTGATTAGTAGCATAGAGAATGGGCCGTTCGGCAATGATATTTTTTGTTTTTTTTTTTCATGATAGAAGGTCTACGGTAAGTGAACGTATCTCGGCTCTATGGGTCATTCCTCGTACGTTTACAGGTCCCAAGGGTGAACAAATACATTGCACATGCAACTATTAAGCACTGTATGAAGCACGTATGTAAGTGCATGATGTTTTGTGAACAGGTCGCAAGTAATAAACGAGTAATAATGAAGGGTCAAAGATCGAAGCATCGTTTCTTTTCTTTTAATGCAATAGTTGTGTTTTGATTTTTTTTTATTACGAACCTGACATGAACGCCGTCGGATATGTGCTGAACCAGGTCGCCGATTATCTCGTGTTTTATGTAATAGAGCATTCGAACTCTGAGAAGTACCCTGAAAAAACATACCAGAAGCGAGAGGTGAGTTTGATATTCTTTAAAAAAAAAAGGGAAAAAAAACAGCGTCGAAGAAAATTACGAAAATATCTTCGCACCTGTTTGCGTGTCGGCTCAGATGTTTCTTGTAGGTACTCTCGAGGAAGATGTCGCCGTCGTATTTTTCCGCGTGACTCCAGTGATTCGGATCCGCAGGTCCTCCATTGATAGCCGAACCTCTGGTCTCTCTGCACTCCCTCACTCGACCCTTCTTCTTCTGTCGGCTGTTTCTCACTTGAGTGTTGACCGGTATAGTTTTTACTTTCTCGCCATTTTCCAGAGGAGTTATCAGGTCCCATATGAAGCTGCGAATCTTCTCGTCGCCGCGGTAGTAACGCAGACAGTAGAGAAGAATTACACGAGCGCAATCCTCGACGTCGTTCTCGCGCCATCCGTGTCGAAATTGACTGTGCTGAAGAATTTCTTCCCATCTGCCCCAGCCGAAGGTCAAGAGACCACGCTCCACCTTGAAACACTCGGTGCGAGCCCAACTTCCGTAAACCACTTCGCCGTCCCGCGGCACGTAATCGTCGTAGAATTTACGTGACTTCTTGCCGAATTTGTCGCGACGTTTCTTTCCTGTTAAATAATCAAAATTCGAGATTTTCTCATGTTAGCAGCCGTTCTCAATTTTCCAGTCAGACCTATAGCAGTTGGATTCATTGATCTCGGTGCGACGATACAAGTAGAACTTCTCAAAGGGCTACAACTTGCGCACATTGAAAACGCGGGTGAATGACACGAATGAAGGGGGAGGGGGGGTGATGATAAAATTTTGAAAATCTATAAGCTCGACGATGTGACTGTGATTTTGTGCCATGACAATGAACATCGGAGTTGGGCACCTTTTGGAGAATACTATCAAAACAGTGTTCAAGCTTTATTCACAATCGTTCGTTTATGACTCGAATCGATAGTCAATTATTCTTAGGGTCGAATTTGAAGAAGTTAGTTTGAACTTGTGATCGCTCTTGAGATCGAATTTACGATCGTTTGGCCCCAGATTCAAAATCTATCTTAAGACTGAACCTCACTTCGAACTTGATTTCGTGCTTAAATTTGATCTTAAGTGCGAACTTAACTTAAGTCAGAATTCAAATTCGATTGTAGTTTTAGTTCAATCTTAAGTCCGCACTGAGGTTCGATCTTAAGTTCGAAGTTACGATACATTTTCTCAAGAGCGATCTTAATTTCAAACTAACTCTTAACCCTTTGCGTCACGGTAGGACACGGGTTGTCCTACGTTCTTTCGCTCAGTTTTCAATTTTTTAAAACTAATATCATGACATCAAGTACCGAGGTTTTATTTTTATGGTGTTAAAATGTATGGCTCAAAGGGTTAAAGTTCCAGCCTCAACCTTTTTCTTTCACCTAAAAATGTTCGTTGGTCAAATTGAATGCCGAACTCCGATCGAAACATGTGGCAAATTTATTATAAAAGGGAGGGATTTGAAATGAGTAAAATAAATCGATGTGCTTGCATGCACATGCCGACAAACATACCTCTACCTGTTAGGCCAGTTCCCTCGTCGTCGCTGTTGTCGTCGGAGCTATCGAGCTCCGACATGTCGACGACCGACTCGTCGTGACCGTAACGTTTTATCTGAGTCCTGCGCCTCGGTTCCGATATTACGAGATCCTCCTCCTCCTTCTTCTCCGTTGTATCGATTTCCGCTTTTTTCGCCCACTTCTTCCAGAAGTCAGGATCGTCGATGTTTATGTCGGATCGATTCTGCGAGCAGGCGAAACTCGCTTTTGAGAAGGTCGAACCTTTTTCAGCTTCGATAGTGATTATCTGAGTTCTGCGCTTGAGAATTTGCTCGATGTCCTCTTCGCAAAATTTGTCACCCGCGTTGTCGTCGTCCATTATCGCGCCGTAAGCTCCTTTCTTCAGCAAATCTTCGATCTCCTTTTTCGTCAGCTGCTTGTTGCCCGGGTCTTTGCCACCCTGCGAGGTGTTCATCGACTGCAGAATGGCCTTGTCCAGGCCGAGCTTCAGCGAAGCTTTGTCGAACATTTCTCTCTCGTAAGTGTTACGGCAGAGCAGTCGATAAACTTTTACCATCTTTTGCTGACCGATTCTGTGGCAACGAGCCTGCGCCTGCAGATCGTTCTGGGGATTCCAGTCGCTGTCGTATATAATGACCGTGTCCGCCGCCGTGAGATTAATACCGAGTCCACCGGCTTTCGTGCACAGGAGAAACACGAAACGATCGGAGTCCGGTTTGCTGTAACGATCTATCGCAGCTTGACGCAAATTTCCACGAATCCTTCCGTCTATTCTCTCGAACGGATATTTTCTGTAGAGAAGATAATCCTCCAGTAGATCGAGACACTTGACCATCTGACTGAATATCAGCACCCGATGACCGCTCGCTTTTAATTTTGGAAGTAATTTGTCGATGAGCACCATCTTTCCGGAGCTATTGACCAGAGCGTGATAGTAAGCTTCGCTGTCCTCCTTGTCCGGTGACTTGTAATCAAGTTGGATCTGGTCCTCCGCGCCGTTGAGCAAGAACGGATGTATGCAACATTTTCTCAGCTCCATCATCGTGTTCATCAAATTTGGAATGTTCGCCGATGTCGTACCTTTCGCGAGAAAAGAGAAATTTCTTTCCAATATACCGCGATAATATTTCTTCTGGATATTCGTGAGTTCGACCTCGACGACCGTCTCCTCCTTCGGCGCCAGAGATTTCTCCACGTCTTCCTTAAGTCTTCGGAGCATCATAGGTTTGAGAAGAAGCTGGAGCTTGTTGACCTCGCACTCGCTGCTCAAATTGCCGAATTCTTTGAGGAAAGCCTCGTTGCTCGCGAACTGCGTTGGCTCCAGGAAATTTAGGAGAGAGAAGAGTTCGTTAACGTTGTTCTGCAGCGGTGTTCCCGATAACAAAACTCTGTGTTCCAAATTGAGCTGTCGTAGACCCTCGAGCAATTTGCAGTTTCGATTCTTCAGCCTGTGAGCTTCGTCGATGACGCACAGACGCCAATTGTATCCTTTCAATTCGTTGAAATCCGTTATTATTATTTCGAAGGTCGTTATGAGAACGTTGAATTTAATGAGATCTTTTATCTGTACTCCCTTGTCGTTCTTGTAATAAACCTCGTACTCTTGCAGCATTGTGCGACTCGCCGCGGATCCGTGATAAACGACCACGTTCATGTCCGTCCACCCTTCGAATTCACGCTGCCAATTCGGTATAGTCGAGAGCGGTGCGATTATGAGAAAAGGCCCGCGTACTCCGTACTTGTAGACAGCCTCGACGAACGTCAACGACTGTATTGTCTTTCCGAGACCCATCTCGTCGGCCAGTATGCAATTGTGATTGTTGTACCAGGAAAACAGAAGCCAGTTCAGACCCTCCAACTGGTAGGGCCTCAAGCTGTTTCCACCTTTGTAGATCGGCGACACCTCGAGCTTCTTCCACGCAGCTGCGTTCGGTTTCTTCTTCGGTTTCCACTGATCCTTGGGCGGTAGCTTCTTGAATCTGTGAAACTGCGCGATCTTTTCGGGATCCACGTCTTCCTCCAGTTCCCAGGTGGAATCTTCGTACTGAAGCGAACGCCACTTGACGAGGAAGTGACGAAGAGTCTCGCCGGTCGTCGGATCCGTGTGACCTGCCTCGTCCAGCACTCTGTCCACTTCGACGAAGTCAGGATTGAAAGGATCATCTTCGGTCTGAAAATTTAACACACATATCATTAACTTTAACTTGTCTAGAAAGACGATAAACAAATAACATAATAATGATGACGTGGCTAAAAGTTTTTATACTTACGTTTTCGAATATGTTCGTGCTCTGCTGCATCTTCTGCTTGAACCGTTTGAGCTTAGCTTGTATTCTCTTGTCGCCTTTGTACAATTCCTCTTCCGTTCTCCATTCGCAATGCAAATAAGAAAAGTTTCTATACTTTACGAGATACTCCTCAACGTCGATCATCTGCGGTTTTACTTCGGTCGACGAGGATTCGGTGTTCTCTGGCTCTTTCGATTCACCTTCAGGTTTCTCTGTAGTCGTTGCATCCTTGTTGTCCGTCTCGACTTTACCTTTATCCTCGGTTTCGTCGCTTTTTTCCTCTTTTACAGCTTCCTTCGTTTCCTCAGCGTCTTTATCGTCTGTATCGTCTTCTTTCTCTTCAGTCTTTTCTTCCTTCGCTTCCTTTGCTTCCTTTGCATCCTCATCCTCCTTTTCCATGTCTTCTTCTTCTTCGATGTTTTCTGAGGATTCTACTTCGGGCTCTTTCTCCTCTTTCTCTATCTCGTCTTTCTCCTCTTTATCCTCTTTCTCATCGATCTTTGCCTCCGCCTCTGTTTTTTCTTCCTTATCTTCGGTTTCTACGTCGTCCTTATCCGCCTCCTTTGCCTCGGCCTCTTCGCTCTCCTTTTCCGGTTCTTCTTTTTCGATCTCGTCCTCGTTTTCTTTTTTAGGGTCTTTGTCTTTTTCAACTGATTCTTCGGATTCTCCGTCGGGCTTCTTTTCCGTTTCCGCCTCGGCTTCCGCGTCCTCAGATTTCACAGCTTCGGCATCTGATTCCTTCTTCTCGTCAGTCTTTGTATCAGGCTCGGTTTTCACCTCCGTGATAACCGGTGGCGGCTTCGCTTCTCGCTTGCCCATGCGGACGCACAGGATATGTTGCACAACCATAGAGTCCTCGTCAGTAGTATTCTGTAAGTTAGATCGACGACATAAATTATGCGCTGTTGATCGAAGACTCTTTGTACTACTTTTAAAGCTGATAATATTGTTGGTTCATTTTTTTTTTGTTACTTACAATATATACAAAGTTCGGCTTGTTAGGTCCAACGTCACCACCCTCGTTCTCGCGCTTCGTCGAAGAGGGCTTCGAGCCGCTCGAACCTTCTGATTTCTTGGTTATTTGAGCATCCTGAAGGGGTACATCGTCGTCGGAAAATCTGAGCATGACATCGTCGACGTATTTTTTGCGATGAGTGTTTCTAGCCGATCGTCGCTTGTTCAGATCTTCACCAGCTTCCGGGGACGGCGGTGGTGTCGCGGCCAACTCTTCACCGTCCGAGTCCGGTGCAATGCGACTTTTGCGTTTCCTACGAGTGAGAAAATTTACAATCAATAAAACCATCGACGTGAATCGATACGAAAGGCGAAAAGTAGATGAAAATTTACTTAGAACTACGTGGCGATCTTCCTATCGAGGATTTGCCTACTGATCGTTTGCGCGAAGATTTCTTTTTCGCTGGCGTGGAAACTTCGGTGGCTTCCTTTTCCGCGGACTCTTCCTTCTTTTCGTCCTCGGCAGCCTCTTCAGTTTCTACTTTGTCCTCGCCGTCTTCCTTCGTATCGGGAACGATCGGCTCGGTCGTCGAGGAATCTACGTGCTCCTGATCGTCCTGAATAGGCGATTCGCTCGGTTTTACCTCGGCGTCTTGGATAGCCGCCGATTCCGAGCCTACAGCTTCTTCCGTTTCGGCTCCGGCATCCTCGTCGGCTGACTCGGACTGATTGACTTTTCTGTGATAAATATACAAGAATATAGCTGCAGCTGAATAAAGAAAATTAATTATAAAATTAATAGTCCATGAAAATGGTTCCTTACTTTCTTCCACGTTTCGATCCATCCTTGGCCTCTTTACTCTTCTTCTTTCGTTTCGGTAGCTTGGCTTCCTTCGGCGGTTTAGGCTCTTTCTTTATCTTCGCCTCTTTCGGTTCCTTAGGTTCCTTGGGCTTTCTCGGCTTTCTAGGAGGTCGTGATTTTCTATTTTTGTTCCATTCCTCCTCCACGTCACCCCCAGACGAGGGTTTGTTGTCCTCGGAGTCGGCTACACTGTCGACGATATTGCTACTGTCACCGGGCGTCACGAGATTGTCAGACAATGGCTGCTCCGGTTGAACACTCGGCGTAGCTACTATCGGCGGTGCGGCTTCTTTGTCGGCTTTTTTCCTACTCTTTTTCGTTCGCGGTGTGCCTTTACCTCGGCCACGACCAGTCGTACTCGATACCTGTTTCATTCGTATTGATCAATATTCATTTAAATGATTAGAATAAAGAGAACAAAATAATACCCAAACCAATTCTTCACGCATCCGGTCATTCCCAACGCGATTTCATACCCAATTCCCAAAAAAAAAAACAAAGATCAATAATTTTCGGTAACATCAATCACACAAAAATATATTAGAAAAATATTTGATCTTGGAAAAAAGTACATTTTAATAGTTAAACGTACGAGCTGAAAAGCTTCTACGGACAAACTGAATGTCTGTAAAACAGTTTGTACTTTATGAATTAATATTATCTGAATGAAATGAAATATATGATTGACCGCTTGTGTTCGGAATAAGTTTGCACAATCCCGTGGTCCGCATACCTGAGGGCTGTCGACAACGGCAGCGGTGAACATAGGCGTCTGTAGAATACACTGAGGTCCCCCATTGCACTGATCGCTGGTCTCGTGTTGCTGGAGAGCCTGGAGCTTCTCCTGCAGGCTCACGATTTTCTCCTGATTCTCAGGCGCCGGTGGCATGCAATAAATTTCCTGCAACTGTTGCTGAAGTGCAGCCCTCTCCTGATGATGCGTCACGGGAGCGCACGTGTTGTTGAAAGCTCCGGGAACGACGGGCTGCGCGGGAGTCGTCACCGGTGGCATTCCGTACATATTGGGCAACGTATTACCCGTTACCATCTCACCGCCGGCGTGATACTGCTGCGGCTGTCCCGTAGCTACGATCATCTCGTTCGTGTACATACTGTTGGGTTTCTGAATATTCGTGTATTCGCCAAAAGTCGGCACTTGATGAGGTGGTTGAGCGTTCGGCAGTGAAACGGCAGTCTGATGAGTCGGCAAACCTATGGTCGGAGCCTGACCGACCGGAGCCATTTGCTGCGATCCCATTAGATTCGATTGTACCGGACCTCCGGCAGTTTGCATCTGCGTCGGTACCTGAGGATTCGCAATTTGCGAGGGCATCGGCGCTTGATGGGGTATTTGCGTTTGAAGCATGGCGTTGCTCGTCGGTATCATGTTAACTTGCTGCTGGGCCATGAGCGGTTGTTGCTGCTGCGGCTGAGCGATCTGCAGACCTCCCTGCTGAGGAGCCGGCTGCGTCATCAGCGGCTGCGTTGCTTGCTGTTGCTGCGGCGCTCCGACTAGCTGCTGGGTTTGTTGCTGGGTCTGTCCAATTTGTTGTTGTTGCACCAACTGCTGCGCCTGCTGAGCTTGTCCAACTTGCTGCACAGCTTGCGGAGCCTGAGACATCTGCGGTTGCTGCTGCTGCTGAGGCTGCACCATCTGATCGGGAGGACCTTGAACCATCTGCGGCTGTTGAGGCTGCACGACATGTTGCTGCTGCTGTTGTTGTTGCTGGGGCATCTGTATCTGCTGAGGTTGTACCATTTGCTGCTGCTGCTGCTGCTGGGGCTGGACCATCGGAGCTTGAACTTGCTGCGGAAGAATCATTTGTTGCTGGGGCTGTTGCTGCTGAGAGACCGGCGATTGCAGAGGGGGTTGGCTCAGTTGCGGCTGCTGTACCATTTGCTGTCCCATGTGAAGCTGCTGAACCGGCGGCTGCTGACAGACCATCGATTGCTGCGGGGCTTGCTGAGCCTGACTGACGATCGGTTGTTGCTGCTGCTGCGCATGCACAGCCACACTCACCACCGGAGCCGATAAATGTTGAACTTGCAAATCTTGCTGTGATTGATCGTTGACACTCACGTCGGTTACCTGCGCAAATAGAATGTTAATCGTCAATTAATTATTTACATTATCTGCATGTATCGCTTGCTTGCAAAGTTGCGTTTCCTCAAACACATTTCGTCTCGTAAACTTCTGCGTGATGATATATCTCGCGCGAAATATGTGAGACTTTAAGGAATCGGATCTTGGCGCATATTAATTTTATTAAAAAAAGTTATATCTGACTGTGAAATATATCAATTATGGACCTTCAAGATCGTTTATCCGAGGTAACGTGTGGAGAGCGTACGTCGGATAAGCAAAATCTCGAAAAACAGGACTATTCCGATTTTTTATCCGATTTTTCCGCACTATCCGAGTCTACACCTCGGTTAACGCGAAGGGCTTGCATGAGTCGGGTGTCTCGGATAACGCGGAGGCTCGAATGATCAAAGGTCGGGTAGCGAGCTTCTAACGTCCATCAATGACATACTAGTAGTTTACAATACCAGCGTGATAAAACTTTTTCTGCCGTGTGCTGCAATCACACGAGTTCAGAAAAAGTTTTATGCACAAGTATCGAACAAAATTTTACTTCACTAGGTATGAAAATAGGGGTAAAACTGCAATTTTCGCACCGAGTCTAATAGAAACATATATCGTTTGTTTCGCACCCACGATCGACTTAACTCAAAAAAAGAGGCTTCGATACCACAACAATATCTACGAAATAAATATGCAGCGACTGAAACAATACCTCGCATCCGTCAACGCTGGAAACAACGTTGACCGTTTGTTGCATCATCGGCGAGTCCGCACCGCACTCGACATTGCCGCTCGTGCTCGACGCGGGCAGCGACTGTACAGCCTCAATCGGACTCGGCTTTATCGTCGGTGTAGTTTCCATCAGAGGAATATTGACCTGAGTATTGTTAAGCACGGAACTCTCCACTTGTGGATGTTGCTGTTGCTGCTGTTGACTCATCATGTCCGAGCTTTGCTTGACTATCGGCACTTGCTGCTGTTCGGCCGCTTCGATCTCCTGTGACGGAGGATTCGCAACAGCCTGAGCATTGTCCGTTGCGTCTCTCGTCGTCGTTTCCACGACGTTGTGAATAACGTCGTTGCCGTTTACCGGAAACAAGGGACTCGGCTCGCTTGTCGTCGGGACTTGCTGAGTTTCCATCATACCGCGACCGTCGTTCACGCTCATGGTTGGCCTTATCTGCTGCGGCTGTTGGGGTTGCTGTTGTGGTTGCTGTTGCTGCGGCTGCTGCGGCAGCGGCAGCGGCTGCGGCTGCGGCTGCGGCTGCGGCTGCTGCTGCACGGGAGGAGGAGGCGGAGGAGGAGGTGGAGGAGGTTGTTGTTGCTGTTGTTGTTGTTGTTGTTGTTGTTGTTGTTGCTGCTGCTGCTGCTGCTGCTGCTGCTGCTGCTGCTGTTGTTGCTGCTGTTGTTGCTGTTGTTGCTGTTGCTGCTGTTGTTGCTGTTGTTGCTGCTGCTGCTGCTGCTGCTGTTGTTGCTGCTGCTGCTGCTGCTGCTGCTGCTGCTGCGACTGCTGCTGTGGCTGCTGAGGATGAGGCCACTGCGACGGCATCGGCATTCTCGGTCCGGTGACCGGTGGCATAGAATTTTGTGCAGTCTGCTGCGGCAGAATGTTCGAGGTATGAGACATCGGTGGTCTCGATTGAAACTGATTGTAATCCTGCGGTGGAACATTGGGATTCGATACAGCTACGCCCGGTATGACCATTTGTTCGAGAGCTTGTAGAGTCGTCTGTTGGGACGAGGCGGTGGGATTCATCGACATCGTAGGTTGCGGACAGGGCGAGACCGATACCGCGTTCGGCGGCGGTCCGGGCTGCTGATGGGGCAATTGTACGTGAGGATGAGGCGAGAGCGTAGTCGGCTTGGCCGGCGACATAATGGGCCTCGGTGACATTTGTTGCTGAACCGCCGGCGGACGCGGGGACATTTGTGGCCTCGGCGACATCTGCGGCGATAGCTGAGGAAAGGTTGCCCTGTACTGGGGACTCGTCGCGTGTTTGGTCGGGCCGAATTGGGCGGCAGGGCCCGGATGCTGGGGCTGGTTGAACATCGGCGCTGAGTGATGGGGATACTGCGGCTGCTGCTGAGAGTCCATAGCTTGCTGCTGACTGGCCGGATGCTGAGGATGCTGGGGATACTGGGGGTGCGACGGAAGCGTCTGCAGGGTCGGGTGAGGCTGGTGATGATGGGGCATTCGTTGAGGCTGAACTTGAGCTTGTTGCTGAACTTGCTGCTGCTGCTGAGCCGCTTGCTGTTGCTGCTGTTGTTGCTGCTGCTGTTGCTGATGCATTACCGCCGCTGTCGCGAAGGCCGTGTAACCACCCGACGGCTGATACATCCCCGCTGGATTTCCTTGCTGATAGTGCTGCTGCTGGCCCACCATGTGCTGATAAACACCGGCAGTCCCACCAGCCTGCATCGCCTGATGAGGCACTCCCATCGCTCCTATCATTCCTTGCTGCGTTCCGAAGTGCTGCTGCTGCTGCTGCTGCTGTTGCTGCTGTTGCTGCTGTTGCTGCTGCTGCTGCTGCTGCTGCTGCTGTTGCTGCTGCTGTTGCTGTACCTGCTGTTGCTGCTGCAATTTTTGGTTTATGGCGGACGGATCCTGCTGATGCGTGTACTGAGGCATGTGCTGCCTATAAGCCGTCGATTGCGGTGCCATTTGACTGTAATGCCTCTGCATCTGGGTGTAGGAAGCACCGCCTCCCGGCCAACCTTGCATACTCGGATCCATTCCCATGTTACCGCGCGCCATTGGATGCTGCTGCTCCATCGAATACATATTGTCCGAATAACCGGGATACTGACCCGCCGCTACCGGATGAGGTCCACGATGCTGCGGCGCCATACTTCGTGCCTGACTCTGCTGAAATCCTCCCGGTACCATCGCACGCTGAGGCGCACCCCCACCCTCGAAACTACCGATATTCTGATTGAACATAGTGCGCTGTGGAGGATTTTGCAATTGATTTGTATTGCCGAATTCAGTGCCGCCGAACGATGTCAATTTTTGTAACGGAGACTCTTGGGTAATGCTGTACGGCTGATTAATGTAACTCCCGCCACCGTTCGGTCCTGGATTAGGGCCATCTCGTGTTACAACGACCGAATTGTTAGGTCCTGCCGGGTCAAAATGATCGTTCCCCCCAAGATCAGGAAGAGCATCGAGCATCGAGCCACTGACATCTTCGCCAAATAGATCGTACGAGTCCATGTCTTTTTACGCTTCACAACTCTTCGCCTCCGTCGCAGGCTCAAGAGGGTATTGTACAATCCTTTCTATCGACAGTAGCGTACCCATCATTGATTCTCTTCTCTAACTTCTGTAACAATTTCCAATAAAAAAATATTAAAATCAAAAAATTACAATTTTTTTTTTTTTTTTTTTAGATCTTACGAATACACTGTCAATGATATGCGAAGCAAAACTGACGACGCTTAGCGATATTTCGGGCGGCGAAAAAAAAGATTATCGATCGTGCTGTATAGCCCAAGTCCGATTCCATTTTTTATATCGTTAATGCAAATTTCGGTAAAACGAACAGACCAAAATCTTAAATTTTTACATCTTTTGCAACGCGTTTTCAAACGAGCAATTTCTTCCATTAACATTCTTTAAAATTAACTTTGATATGTATAAAATATTTTTTTTTTTTATTATTGCTTAAAGCTTTCTTTTAATTTTAACTCAAAACTTCTTTTTTTTTTTTTTGGAATCCTAGCTCAAAGCTGATTTTACATCTGAGACTACCGTTGACTAAATTGCATCTGTTGGCCCCAGTTTTGCTTTGGCATCGATCGATACACAATGATTAAATATAAAGTACTTAGAATTACTGCTGACGATGCTGCAGGCACACGCCGAAGGGGAAAAGCTATACGCTTATGTTTCTAATTCTCATAATCGCCATAACTTCTCCCCTCAGGAATGCACCATTCTTCAGTTTTTTTTATAATCCAAAATAGGCTGAAAAATTGGTGCAGATTAACATAAGATTAATTACGGACATTCAGCTCAATTTCACATCGGTTAGGAAAAAATTAAGTTTTGAAAGCCGAGGACATGCCGACAGAGAGTTCCAACAGTGCCAGTATGGAATAACGAGCGATAATGGGATAATTTTAAGAAGAATTATCAATGAAGACAACGAAAGCTTTGGGTAAGCTGTATAATAACGCCACAATGGAAATTGGTGACTCGCTGAGCGCATCGACTGAACAGATAAGATAGCGGAGTAACGAAGTAGCGTGCACTACAAAAAAGAAAAAAAAGAAAAAATTTGCAATCCAAACTGGAAACGGAGGAGAACAAAGAATCTAGCACGACCATTAGTTTCTCATGGCCTTGCACGTTTGTATCGAGAGTTCAGATACCGACAGTGTACTAAAAATTTTATGACACCGACGGGATGCTAAACTTAAAAAAGGAGCATAGCATTTTATTAATTTTTTTCTCAATATCGAAAAGTTGATCATTTTTCGCATTAAATTAATCCAAGACCAAAGGATGTAAGGTTCTTTCTCCTTTTTTTCTCTTTGCCCAAGCTCCGAAAATCAATCGTCTCGCGGGAGCCGATTCGTGAGAGTCGGAGAGAATAAACAAAAAAAAATGTAGCTCAATGAAAAATAACGAGCGTTCATCGGAGACAATGTTGTATAGACGGTCGTTCGAATTTTCGTCGGAAAGTTAGAAAGTACGGCCGGCATCGGTCAAAGTGGAACGTACAGAAGTCGAGCGTCGCGGCGATATATACGTTGAAGGGGACACAGAGAGACGCACACACGTACAGAGCCAGGCAGCGATGAGCGAGAAAGATAGAAGTTACACAGTTGAGAAAGATGGTAGAAAGGGTCGGTGGGGTGGGGGGTGATGAAACGACCGAAGAGTCTGTGGATCGCTCGAGAGAGAGAGAGAGAGAGAGAGAGAGAGAGAGAGAGGGAGAGAAGAGAGGGGAGAGAGAGAGAGGGAGAAAGAGAAAGAGAACGAGAAAGAGCAGGAACATTCGAGCTAACACACAGCTGCATCGCGACTAACAAATTTTGCTCGGCACGAAACGCAGAAAAAAAAAGCCGTAATTAAAATTTTCACGAACTTTGCGAAGGCGTTGAATTTTTTTTTTTTTCGTTCCTTAACCGATCGTCGATTTCTCGTCCGACGGCAGGATTTCAGGAGCACAGTATCTTTGGGGAAAAACGCGTAAAAATCCACCTATCGCATTGAATCCGCGAAGCACACACACACACACAGACACAGACGCACTGGCACGATCGTGGTGAGAGAAAAAAAAGCCGCGGCCGGGTGGGTGGACGAAAAAGAAAAAATATATATATATATATCTAAAACATCCGATATATATCACAGGGGTTGAGTTGTACGTTCCGTCTCGTACGATTTTATACCGCCAGGTTATAGGGAGAAAAAAAAAACAATTTCTCACTTCAATTCGCGAGCGTCACTCATTTTTCGGTGTTCGGTGCCTCTGGAGCAGCACCGGGTCTCGCGGGGGACGCGCGGCGGCACGGCTGCGGCGGCTGTGACTGCTGCTGCTGCTGCTGCTGCTGCCTGTTTCCTTTTTCTCAGTTTCTCGAGGCCAGGTGCGTCCCCGTAGTGGCCGAGGCCTCGGGGTTAGAGCTCGCGTGCCTCGGCACACCGCTCGACCGTGCCAGCCGCGACGGAGACGACACCACCGAACTGTACGTACGTTCGTTCGCCATTATACCCGCCGCAGTGAGGTAGGCATAGATAAATGTCGGTTTGTCCCATCCGCGCCGCTCGCGTTAGCTTCTTACTCGCCCCAAATGAATTAATAATGCAAACGAAAAAAAAAAAAAAATC
>JAPYZD010000326.1:0-65760 GCA_030522725.1 Ichneumoninae sp. B BG-2022a | reverse complement strand
GAAAATTTAAGTCAAAAAATGAATGAAAATTTAAGTCAAAAAATGAATGAAAATGATGAAAAAAATAAAGATAATAATAATGATAAAAATGAAATATATAATGAAAAAACTATATATGATTATAATTTTGAAGATAGAAGATCATATTATGAATTATCACGAAAAAAAACAGCACTTATGTCAGGTCCATATGCGGCTCAAGCATTTAGTGGTCACAGCATAAGATATTTAATGCTAGAAGATTTAGTTTATATGTATAAAAAACCTTGTGTACTTGATCTTAAAATGGGTAGAAGACAAAAAAAACTTGGTGCTTCTCCTGAAAAAATTAAACGTCAATTAGAAAAAAGTCTTAATAGTACAAGTCATGCTGTAGGATTTAGACTTTGTGGTTGTCAGGTAATTAAAAATATGAGAATATTTTTATCAGTCATATGATCTTGTAAATGATACACTTTGTTATCGTGACAAATATTGGGGACGTAAATTAACAAAAGGTGATGCAATTTTTTTTTTTAATTTCAAAAAGAAACATTACCCTATTGGATACGAAGATGGTTTTGGAATGGTCAAATATATTATAAAGAATTAATATTACCACTAATAGATAAATTAAATACATTGCATGATTGTAAGTATAAATATTTGTAATTTAAATTTAGGTATATCTGAATTATTACCTTATCGATTTTGGTCTTCTTCATTATTATGGGTTTATGATGCAGATGCTATAGATTCAATTCATCGTGTACAAGTAAGATATAAAATAAAAAAAATATTTTTTTTAAGTCATTAGCTGTGAAAATGATCGATTTTGGAAATATTGTTATAAATAATTCAAATAGAGAACCAGATGAAGGATATTTATTTGGTTTAAATAATTTAATATTTATATTACAGCAATTAAATATTTCAAATGAAAAAAACTTATCTATACAGAACAATTATAATCTTAATAATTTTATTTAAACAATCTTCTTCTTCTTCTTCTTCTTTGTATATAAAAAAACGTTTCTAATTTGTTTTTTCAAAATTAATGCATCTTCCCAGGTATTATCAATATTATTATTATTATTATCATTATTTTCCATTAATTCCATCATATGTTGTCGTACCTTTAAATTTTTTTTTAAATTAATATTTCTTACTTGATTTAAATAATTTTTTACATTTTCTTCATTATTATCATTTTTTTTTTTTTTTTTACTTACCGACATAAGTATTAAAGGTAACCATACAGAATAATGTAGTATATCAAAAGAATGATTAATAAGTCGGGAGTTATATTTAAGTACTAAAATAATTTAAAAAACTATTACTTACAACATGGTGTTAAAGGCATTAAATCAAAAAATGCACCACGTCTAAATGGTAATAATGTTCTTCCACTGCTTGTAGTACCTTCTGGAAACATAACTAATGGCATACTTTCATTAGGATTTCTTTGAATTATTTTTTGTCTTTCATTTATAGCTTTAAGTGCTGCTTCTCTGCAATAAGAATTTAATATTAACTAATTTTAAAGAATAAAATAAAATTATTTTTAATATTATAATTCTAAAGTATTATAATGTAATATTATAAATAAATAATTAAAATAAAATAATAATTTTAAATATATTTAATCTAACGATTGATTGAATTTATATATTGAAATGGTCATTATAATTATAATAATATATTATTATAATTATTATAATTGTAATTAAAAAAAGATGTAATAAATAATTACCGAGCTTTAATTGATGATCGATCAACAAAAATACTTCCAATAAGTGTCGCACAAATATTGATCAAAGGTAATTTTTTAATAGATGCCTGAAAATATATAAAATTTTTTTTTTTTTTACTTTGGCAACAAATCCAGTTAAATTTCTGTATAAAAAAAAAAGTATATCAATAGCTGATACATGATTTGATACAACAACATTTTTAAAATTTTTTGGTGGATTTTTTCTTCCATTTATTGCAAATTCTTTAATATAACAAATGCCAAAAATAAATAATCCAAATCGTAATAATGGTTTTGTAAATAATTGTACTACTTTTCTAAAAAAAAAATTTTTTTTTTTAATTTTACCGTCCTTTTACATTTCCTAAATGTTCAGTGGGGGAGGGAGCCAAACAATTTGTAATAACTAATGCATAAAAAAAAATTTTTCTTACTTAAACAAACGGTTACTAAAGCAGAAACGCAAAGCGATAAAAAAAATCGTATAGGTAACTAAAAAAATAAAAGAGAAAAAAAAACCTACAAATATTATCAATCCCAAAATTAATTGAAAAAATGAATAAATATTTACTTTTTCATCATATCGACGAAAAGCCTCAACTTTACCATTAGGAAGAATTCCTTCTAAAATTGCCTGTTCAACTTTATGCCAATTAGATTGTTTCCAACAATATAAAGCATATAGACCCCAAAATAAACATATGAGATAATAAATTAAACAGAAAATAATTATAATATCTTTCATTAGGTTTAGTCACATTTTTTTCTGTGACAAAATTTGCATAGATTCAGATGGAGACGCGTTTGAGATCACGAAAACGTCGGCGTAATCAAAATTATGATGAAAATTTCAAAGAGCATGAGAAATTTGAATCTTTTTCTAAAAATGAAGAAGAACTTGTTGATGATACAAGTCCTCAAAAAAAACGTAAACGTAATTTTGAGAAAATTGATTATGATGAAATCAAACAATGCTCACGGTATATGCGTGCATGGGCTATTTTAGGTGAAGAATCTTTATTAAGGTAATTCAAAACATTTATTTTTTTTTTTTTTTTAGAGGTTCAGCACCCGATACTCAACAATCCATAAAGTTGGTTTAATTTTTTATATTTTTTTTTCCTAAATTTTTATAGTTTTTTTCTATGTATTTAAAATAAGTTTTTTTTAATTTGATTATGAACTCTTCTTACAAGATTGCATTCTATTTTTTAATAGTTTTTTTTCAGAGCTGTGAAACAAATAAGATCATTAAAAAATTATCAAACTTCAGATATTAAATTATCTGAATTAGAAAATGAGGTAAAAGAAAAAAAAAAAAAATTTTTCATATCTTAGGTTGCAACAAGAATCGTACCTATACTTTCAAGTCTTATTAAAATAATTGAAAATTGGGACATAAACAATCTTTGCACAACAAATAAATCTTCAACATCAATTGAAAATGAAGGTAATGCATTTATTAATAAGATTTTTATTCTTTCAGCTAAAAGATCTTTGACATATTATATTAATGAAGTAATTTCTATTACCTCAGCTGTAGAAATATTTACTGCTTCAGCTATAATCCCGGCTTCACAATTATTAATTAATTATTCTAATTGCAATGATTTAATTAATCAGATTCTTACATTTATAAAAAAGTCATGTTTAAAATTATTATTACGTTTTAAAGAAAATTTTCGAAAGAAAAAAAAGCCTGAAAAAAATAAGTAATTAATAGAAATGGCACACTTATTCGCCAGGTTTTAGAGAATAATGATGACTTTACTATGCACAGAAAAAAAGAAAAAATAAATTCCTCTACTGATTGGGACATCCATTTATTTAGTTTTTTGGTTTCTATAATTAATGTAATTCATTATACCATCTAATAAATATAATTAAACAGGATTTTGAAATCATCTTTCTTGCTCATCAAATCTCAGATGTTGCTACTCATCAATTTGTAACAATCTTAAGTGAAAGTATAGCCATTATTTCTCATTCTGATAATGGCTTGAATCAATTTCAATCAACTATTACAAATGCCCTCACTTCTGTTAGTAACAATAAATGAGAGTTCAGATATTATTTCTAGATTTATTCTTATTATCCTTCCTTGAGATTGAATGTTGAGAAGTCATTGATTAATTTATTACCCAATCAATTACCTGAGCTTGCTGCCTTTGGTAGGAGCGAATCAACTGTAAGTGAACCAAAAAAGATTTACTATTTGGATGGTGCAGAAAACTAATTTGCGAATGATTTCTCACGCAAGCGATAATGTTAAGATTTATCCTTTTACTGCAGTGCTATTAAGGTAAGCGCAATGCTACTTTATGTTTTTTCTAGCATTTTATCAATCATCTGTCTCCCGACTGTCGAGACAGCACTACCACTGATACAAAAGAATGAAAATCGGTTCCTAGAGCCTTTCAAAGATCATACCAATGTTGTGCTTTCTGCTTGTCGTCGCGTTGCCCTGCAAATCTTACAGCAATGTCGTCACACAATGCAGAAACGTCCAAGCACTGGGGAACTTAAAGAAGGCCGTGATATCTTGAGAGGAATCCTCAAAGACTTTTTCATTGTGAGTAGTCTGATTAGCGAAATATCTCTTACGAATTCTCTCTATATAACTTCGATTGCTTTTAGGCTTCTGCATCACCCTTTTATGCGGTTTCTGCACTTTTCATACAACAATTGACACGCATACTCGTTAAATTAATAATGTCTGCCATCAGATCACCACAGTCTGCATGGCTGGCTGAGACACTCTTGATCATTTTTGCTGATGTAAGACCGCTCAATATATAATTTTCAATAAATTTGTTATTTCTCGCCTTACAGGTGGGGGCTTTCATATTACCACTCCAAGTTGGATCAGGGTATCTATCTCTCGAGAAACTAAAAATAAAGTCTAAGTTTGAGTCTGATAATTTATGTGTCAATTGCAAAACCCTAGTCAAATCAGATGGAACTGAATGCAAAGATTGTAAAAGCTCTTACCATCTCACTTGTGTAGAAGTTGGCAGAGAAGAAGATGATACTCATGAAAATTGGTTAGTGCGTTGTCTTTTTGAAACAAATTTGCATTACACTTATCAGGGTTTGTGAAACCTGTCTACTTCGTCGAACTTCTTTTAATTTATTCAAATCTACAACATCCTCAAAGATTGGTTGGGCTGCAGGTCTCAACAGAGTTGTATCACTCTACAACATCAAACAAGAGGAAGAATTTTTGCCTTACCTTAGCATAAACTTTGTAATTTGTATGATTCTTCTTCGACACATTGAAAGCCGAGCATCTTTACAGCCATTAAGCGTGATTATGACGCCAAGCAATGACCATCTAAAGTCGGTGTCTGACAACATCGTTGAAGATGGTTGCAGCATAAATGGAAAAGCAGAAGGTCGTAGTTGTCGTCCATTGCGATTAAAAATACCGCACAAACATCATTCCATTGCTCGTTGTGCCCTTCTCTGTCTTATGGGGGCACTTACTAACTCAGAGAAAACAACACAGATTCTTAAGCCTGCACAGACCTCAGGTGACAATAAACGTCAAACAGCTTCGCAACCTGTTTCACCGCAGATACTAGATTCCCTTCCACAGAAGGAAGAAGATTATGATGATCAAATCATTGTAGAAATTGAAAGTCCTACTGCAAACATACGTGCACAATTATTTAACAGCTTTTTGGATTTCGAATGGCGGAACTCCCTGCCTTCCTTACATACAATGAACAGTCATAGTATATTGATGTCTAATGACATCAGCAATAATCACTCAATTCCACTTATGCATAATCATGGTTTAACGAGGCTTTGGCGTCAAATACTTGAAACTCTCACTGGAGGACTAGAGTAAGGTTCAAGCTTGTAGTAGACAATTCATCTCAGACAAATTGTTCTCGGAATGCTACTTTCTATTATAACTACGTGTCGTAATCCATTATGTCAACGCGCAGCGCTTTCAAGTCTTGCTACGTGCTTGAGTGCTGTACCTGCTTTACTCATTCGTCGTCCGGAAAATGCTGCATTAATTCGAGCTATACTTAATGCACTAAATGATGATACAGCGAGAATCAGAGAAAAAGCATTTTCATTATTGTCAGATATCTGGATGATGGTGCAAGAGAATCTGGGAAAGGGTCAATTGCTAACTCAATTACTAATGCGATATTCAACACCTTCATCAACGCTTATGGACTCTGCGATGGCTGAATCCATTCTTAGAGAATTACACATCAAAAAAGTTTCTCAACTTGAATGTAAGTTCTGAGTCAAAGTAACCCGTAAAAATTCAATGGATTCTTCCTATCAGTTACTTCGTTTGGCGGGATTTCACAGCATACACTTATTCCACACACGTCAAGCCCTGGTATGGCGCTTTATGTGCAGCTTGCCGATCTCATAGTTCAACTTTGTCTACCTTTAATTATCAAGGGACTTGATGACCCTCACAGTCTCCCACGATTTCGAGCAGCTCACATGATTACTCAAATTTCTACTTGCATGAGTCTTGATAATCCAATGTTAATTTCCACGGCTGGATGTTTACTAAGAAGGTGAAAGTAATTAGAGTTTTCATTAATTCAGACTTCAGGCACCTCAAGAACTTTGCAAAATACACATGGAAGCTGCTTTATTATTTAATTCGCTTTGGCTTGACAGAAGTCGTGAATCAGTTATTCGTTTCTTACAGGGACCTTCTGAGATCTCAGATTCTGAACATCTCACTGATTTAGATATCTTTGTTTCAACTCTCATAGAATTTCACAAATCCTCTGATGCTAATGTTCAAAATCACTTAGGTTTATCGATTCAAAAAAAAAAATTTTCCGCCAATAAAAAGGAAGATGGCCGTAATGCAACAAAATTGGCATGGGATCCGCATCTTCCTATATTATTTCAAGTTCTTTTAGTTGGATTGAGTACGAATGTATATACTCTTGATGAGCTCGATAAATCTCTATTAGAAGTTGAATTCAGACTTCTCAATTTATTTCTGCAAAGAGAAAATATTAATAATGAACAAGTCGTTAAACCATTAGAGATCATTAAAGTTTTAAGATTACTAATCGAGGCTCGACCACCACCCTTTACTGATTCGTTTGTTAAACACTTAGCTCCCTATTTAACCAATACTCCAATTACACGTGCAGATATATCTACAGCTGAAGAGGTATTTTCTTAATATGGTAGCTTTAATAGACTCTTTTAAAAAGAATTATACATTTATGTGTCGTCATAACAACGTTTTTGCAGCTCTGCCATATCATTGCCGCTCCTCTATCTTTCTATAATAACAAGACTCATAATGGTACAATACCAACTTCTGCCATTATGGAGTATACTGAGCTCGAAAATTCACTTTTAGCCAATTTGGTAAACAACATAAGAAAAAAAAATTTTCTCAGGTGTGTAGTGCAAGTCGAACACTTGTTCATGCTGCCTGTAATTGTCTCTGTCGATCAGTTACGACAGTTACACGTAATTTCAAATCTACTGTAGAAGAGCTTCTCGTTGAGAGCCTGTCTGTAATCTGTCCTCTAAGAGACGTTCTCTTCAATCAAAGTTTACATACAGAAAACTTGACACCGACAGAGCTGAACAGATCAAGTATTCAAGCAGTGTCTCATAAAGAGACCTTACAATATGCTTTGGGGCTACTTAGTCGTAGAAGAGTGAAAGCAAGTATTAAGGATACGTGGTTGCAAGATTTACTTGATGAAAAAGAGTCGCCCATTTTAAGAATTAAGATTGATTTTCAGAAAGATGAGATGCTCAAGAGACAATTGTTATTTATTTTGGAGGGATTTAAACGCCGTATCTGGTTATTAGGGTGCTTGTGTGAAGGACTTGATTTTCAGACAGATATGATATTAGACTTGCAAGAAGAAACAGACCACAAAAACAATAACAACAACAACAACAACTTTAAAGAAGACGACTATCATGCAGAAACTGTTCCTCCTCTTCTGCCTTTAGAGTATAAAACTCCTGAGCCCCGCATTCGTCGGCATTTTCTGCGTTCCGCAGAGTCTACAGAGCCTCCAACAATTGATCAAACGACAACAACAACAACAACAACACAGTCGGAACTTGTTCGGCTGGTAACTGCTGTCGATAAAGTAGCGAATGATGCAACAACATCCTGTATGACGATCAGCAGAATAATGCGCAATTTAATTCCATTAGCTGTTGAAGAGGCTGTTAATTGGAAGTCCTTGAAAAACGATGAAATGAAGAATATTATTGAAATTCCTGGCTTTGTAGATCGGTTGGCTATGAATTTTGTTCATGAGATTTTTACAGTATTGGTGGATATTTTCGATGGTCTACCAAGTTTTGTAGAGATTATTGGTAATTGTGGTCCTGCAATCTCTTTATGGCTTTCACAACAATTAGTCATAACAAGTGGATTAATATTAGAGAGTCTGGGATTTTTTTTGCAAAAGCAAAGAGCTTATGTAAAAAGTCGGAGGTTGGTAATTTTTTTGTTTCGTTAATACTTTAGAATACGAGCAATATTCTCTTCATCACTTCGTTCGTGGAAAGCCCCTCGTTTACAATTTGCTGCTGTTACAGCTTTATCAAATTTGTTGGCTAGTTTTGAAGCTGCTGACGGATCAAGTTATGAATCTAATGAGATCGCATGTGATTCAACAATTTTTGTGACTTCTTTTGAATCTGCACAACCCTTATCAGTACATGTGGTTGAAGTATCAGATATTGCACGAGGATTTTTTGTTTCAAATGAAGATAATAATGTACGTATGCTAATATTTTTTCAATATAAATCTTAGGGAAATCCTTCAATCATAACTCATGTAAATCTATCAGACAAAGATCATTTAACATTGCAATCATTAGCATTACGTGTTTTATCTCAATTCACCAGACAGGGTCTTGTAAATCCCAGTTCAGTTTCAGAATCACTTTGTGCTCTTTTATTTCATGAAGACTCAAAATTAAGAGCTATTAGTTTGAGTAATTTGAAGGTGACATAAGTAAACATATTACTTTTCAGGAGGCATTTCAGACAATAAAAGAAGATGTCCTTATTATAAATCGTCTTTATCCAATTTTAACGCAAGGATTTTCTATGATACTGTCACCTTTAATTTTGAATCGTGATCATCAAGTATTTTGTAGAAGTTGTAAACTTCCAAATACCTCATTATTTTTAAGAAGTATATTTCCTTCTGCATTTCCCGATTTATATAAAATACACATACAAAAAAAACGAGTGAGTGTATTGAAAAGAAATTTTTTTTTCAGATATCGTATGAAAGAGTTATTGGTTATATTTGTTTTACATTACAACGTCGATTATCATCAAATTCAATAAAATTATATCTGAAAATATTTGAACAGGAAGATCATAAAGAAATTTGTTGTGAATCACAAAAAATCATTAAAAGACTTAAAAATATTGGAATTACTCAATCTGATTCTTTAACAATTATAATTATACTCTTTTTTAATAAATGGATATGTGAAATTATTTTGGGACTTCCTTATAAAAATATATCAGAACTTTTATTTCTATCTCATTCATTAACTGCTTATGTTATATCTGAGGTAATTTTTTTTTTACTATAATTTTGTAGCTCTCTCTATTTATAACGAGTGATCATCATAATTCACCAAAAAAAACAGATATGTTATCACAAATCAAAACACCACCATCGAAAGATTCTCAAAAACAAACTGACATTAGTTTAATGTCTTTAGAAAGTAATCAGCCATCGTCACGACAATTTGGTGAATTCATTCATATGGATGCTGTTATACATTTAAGAAAACTAATCAAAGATGATAATAATAGATCACACGCAGTATCGGAATTACTAATTATAGCTACAGCTGTTTTATTAGCTTCTATGACAAAAAAAATTTTGAAAAGTCAATACGATATACAAGAAGAATTGTAGGTTATTTTTAATTATTTTTTATTGATGAATATTTGTAGGTATCAAAATTATAATCCTAATGCATCACTTTCTCAATTAAAAAATCGAGAGCTCCATAAAACAAAAACTGTAAATTATAAAACAGATTCTGATGATGTCATAAAAAATTGTCAAGATGAAGGTTGGGATTTAAGTGCTAAATTTCCATATGAAAAATTATATGCATGTATAAATGAAATGATAGAAGCCATAACAAAAGCAACTGAAGGAAATCCAATACAAGAAGTTTCTTTATCAATCACAATGATTGCAATTCAGGTAAACTATTATTAATTCTTACATATATAGAATATATTGATAAGAGAAACTCATGATTGTTTACTTGATATCAAAGAAGGGGAAGAAAAATTGGCTGCAGAAAGAGCAACCGTTAGGCCAAGAAAAAAAAAATCAAATTTCACTAAAAAAAGTGTCAAACAACGTGAATATAAAAAAAAAGGGAGAAAAGAAGAAATATATGAAGAAATATCATCATCCGATGAAATTTCAGTAACTATTACAACAGATGAATCTGGTTAATAAAATTTTAAGCCTTTATTATAATTTGTATAATTTTTGAACACCCGATATCACAAACAAATTAATTAAAAAATTTAATTTGTGCTACATATCTGAAACACATGATTCTCTAGCGCATAAATAAAATCTTCTGTTTTTATATTCAAAACTTTTGAGCAATAATCATGAGTGATCAAATCAATTTCAAAGAAAAGTATACTGTAGGACTTTATTGCATACCATCTCAGAATACCATTAAGTTGACAATACGCCTTCTTTTTCTGATTTGCTCAGAACTGTGACAGTCCCGCTAGTGAACGGTCGAGATGAATGTCGTCGCACCCGCTGTTGCAAACAGCTACTCACGCGGCGACCCCGGGATAGATGTGGCGCAATATGCTTCAGGTGGGCGCAAACCATAGATGCAATTAAAATTCTATTCATAGTTACTGAGGGTTTCGGGAGCACATATCATAGCACAGTGGATGCTATGGGATATGGATTAGATGAGGATGAACATGCCGGACTAGATTTGACTGGTGATGAACGTGGAGACGAAATAACTCAATTGGACAGTTGGCACGTAATTGAGGCTTTTTTTGAGAAGCATGGATTATGTCATCAACAATTAGATTCATTCAATGATTTTGTAACTTACAAGATGCAAGAAATTGTTGACGAACATCCCCCAATAGACATCCGACCAGAGTCCCAATATCGTCCAGAAGATGATGTCAACTCGGGATTATTGTACAGGCTGAAATTCGGCCAGTTGTCTTTGAATCGACCATCCATTGAAGATAAAGAGGGCCAATCCAGACATCTCTGGCCAAATGAAGCAAGGCTCAGAAATTTGTCGTAAGCGATTAAAATAAGCAAAAACTTGTCAGGTATGCTTCTCCTTTGTATGTAGATATCGAACAAGAGACATATCAAGTGAATGAAGACGACCCAGATGAATATCAAACACTCGTTGATAAAGCCTCATACCTTAAAGTTGCTTTGGGAAAAATCCCGATGATGTTGCGTAGTGATTATTGCTGGTTGAAAAATGCACCAGATAACGCAGTTCAAGCTGCCGGTGAATGTTGTTTTGATCAAGGCGGATATTTTATTATTAATGGAATGGAAAAAGTTTTGATTGCACAAGAAAAAATGGCTAATAACTTCGTTTATGTTTTTCGTAAAGCTCAACCTTCTAAATTTTCCTGGGTTGTTGAAGTCCGTAGTCAAAGAGAAGGCATGCAAGCTACTTCGGGGTTTTCAATCAAATTGAGAGCTCGTATTGGAGCTGCTACAGCTGGTCGCTCAAAATCACATGGTCAAATAGTAGCATCATTACCCTATATAAGGACTGAAGTGCCAGTAGCTATTTTATTTCGAGCCTTAGGATGTGTTGCTGATAGAGATATACTTCAAAGAATCGTATATGATTTTAAGGACAAACAAATGTTAAATTTGTTAAAGCCATCTTTGGAAGAAGCGTTTGATTTTACTTCTCAATTAGTTTGTTTAGATTTCATTGGTAAAAGAGGACCAACAGTTGGTGCCAGTCGTGATAAACGAATACAATATGCTCGTGAAGTAAGTTTCATTCGTATATTTTTAATTATTAATAAATATTCATTAATATTTAAAAATTAATTATTATTGATAATTTTTAATATGATAATAATTTATAATTATAATCATTAATAATTATGATTTTTTATCATAATAATTAATAGTTGTTATCATAATTATTGATATTAATTATTATTATTGATAATAATTATTATTATTGATAATTATTATTTTATTATTATTATTATTATTTTAATGATTTATTAATTATTATTTATTGTTATTTTAGTTATTGATGAAAGAAGTACTCCCTCATGTTGGAATTGAGGATGGTTGTGAAAGTAGAAAAGCCTGGTTCATAGGTTATATGGTACACAGATTATGTTTAGCTCAACTTGGAAGGTAATTAAAAAAAAAAAAAAAAAAAAATTTAGATTACCAGAAGATGATCGTGATCATTTTGGTAAAAAAAGAATGGATATGGCTGGAAGTTTGATGGCTTCATCATTTGGTCAAATGTTTCGTAAAATGGTTAAAGATTGTCGTCGTGTTTTACAAAGACAAATTGATCATGGAAAACAATTTGATGTTGCTGGTGCTGTCAGATCAGCATCAATGATAACACAAGGTTTACAATATCAATTAGCTACAGGAAATTGGGGTAAAAATAAAGAAGGCGCAGTTGTTCGTACTGGTGTTGCACAAGTAAGAAAAAACAAAAGCCTTTTAAAAAGAAAAAAAATTTTTTTTTTTTTTTTGTACTTATTTCATCTAGGTTCTTAATAGATTAACTTTTTTATCGGCTTTATCACATTTAAGGCGTATGAATACTCCTCTTGGTCGTGAAGGAAAAATGGCAAAACCTCGTCAATTACATAATACACATTGGGGAATGATTTGTCCTGCAGAAACACCTGAAGGTCAAGCTGTTGGATTAGTTAAAAATTTGGCATTAATGTGCAAAATATCAGTTGGATATTCTGCTTCAGTAGTTCATGATTTTTTAATGGTCAGTTAAAAAAAAAAATTTTTTTTTTTTTAATTTTTTTTTTTTTAAATTTTTTCTGTTTTTAATTTTAAAATTAGGAATGGGGTATGGAAAATCTTGATGAAGTACCACCAGAAGAATTACAAGAAAAAGTCAAAGTTTTCATAAATGGTTGTTGGTCTGGTTGTTTTCATGCTTCAACGGAATTGGTTTCTGTATTAAGAAATTTGAGAAGACAATGCGACATTTCACCAGAAACTTCAATTGTTTTTGATATAGTCAATAGGGTGAGTTTTAAAAAAAATTTTTTATAAAAATTTTTTTTTTATTAATTTAAAATTTTTAAAGGAAGTTAAAGTTTTTACTGATGCTGGTCGAGCTATGCGTCCCCTTTATGTCGTTACAAATGGAAAATTAATAATAAAAAAACATCATATAACTCGATTAGCTGACCCAAATGATACAAGTTTTGGTTGGGATCAATTAATGTCAGGTGGTGGTATCGAATTTGTTGATTGTGAAGAAGAAGAAACAACAATGATATCTATGTTTATTGATGATTTACGTCAAACAGGTCCAGAGCGTTATTGTTCAACATATACTCATTGTGAAATACATCCGTCAATGATTCTTGGAGTGTGTGCTACAATCATACCATTCCCTGATCATAACCAATCACCACGTAATGTATATCAAAGTGCTATGGGTAAACAAGCAATGGGTGTTTATATTTCAAATTTTAATACAAGAATGGATGGTTCAGCTCATTTATTATATTATCCTCAAGTAAGTAAAAAAAAAAATTTAAAAAAAAAAAATTTAAAAAAAAAAAAATTTAAAAAAAAATTTTTTTAAAAAAAAATTTTTTTTTTCTTAGAAACCTTTAGTATGTACAAGAGGAATGACACATTTAAGATTTCGAGAATTACCAGCAGGAATTAATTGTATTGTTGCAATTATGTGTTATACAGGATATAATCAAGAAGACTCTTTAATTTTAAATCAATCTTCAATAGATCGTGGTTTATTTAGATCATTGTTTTTCAGGTAAAATATTATCTTATTTATAAATAAATTTTTTTAATTTTTTTTTTAAATAAATTTATCCTTTAGAAGTTATAGTGCTGAAGAAAGACAACAAGGATCAGTAAAAGTTGAAAGTTTTGAGAAACCAGATCCTTCAATATGTTACGGATTAAGAAGAGGAGATTATTCAAAGTTAGGACCTGATGGATTAGTAGAACCTGGTTCTCGTGTATTAGGTGATGATATAATAGTCGGTAAAGTAAGTTACACTTTTTTTTTTTCTTTCAAATTTAAATAGACAATGCCTGTCCCAGTTGAAGATGGAAATAAAGATGCAATGTTACAACAAAAAACTAAACGTGATGCCTCATTAGCATTAAGACCTTCTGAAACTGGTGTTGTAGAAGATGTTTTGTTAACTATGAGTAATAAAGGCTTTAGATATGCAAAGGTTAAAGTTCGATCTGTTAGAGTCCCTCAAATTGGTGATAAATTTGCATCAAGACATGGGCAGAAAGGTACAATTGGTATTACGTATAGAATGGAAGATATGCCGTTCAATATGGTGAGTAATAATAAAATTGTTTTAAAAAAATTTTTTTTAATGAACTTTTAAAAAAATTTTTTTTTTTTAGACTGGTATAGTACCTGATATAATAATGAATCCACATGCTATACCATCACGTATGACAATTGGACATTTAGTTGAATGTTTACTTGGAAAATTTGCATCTATAAGTGGAGGTGAAGGTGATGCAACACCATTTTCTCAAGTAAGGAAATGGAAATATTTTTATTATTAAAGCTAACTGTACGTCAAATCATGGAACAACTGCATAATGTTGGTTTTCAAAAACATGGTTATGAAGCATTATATAACGGTTATACTGGTAATCCTATAACGTCAAGTATCTATTTTGGTCCAACATATTATCAACGTTTGAAACATATGGTTGATGATAAAATTCATTCACGTGCACGTGGTCCTGTTACTATGTTAACAAGACAACCTATGGAAGGTAGATCAAGAGAAGGTGGATTGAGGTCAGTTAAATATTATAATTTTTTTTTAAATATTAATATTATTATGATTTTAGATTTGGAGAGATGGAACGTGATTGTATGATATCTCATGGTGCTGCAAAAATGTTGAAAGAACGTTTATTTGATCAATCTGATGCTTATAGAGTTCATGTTTGTAATTTATGTGGGATGGTTTGTATAGCAGATTTAAATCAAGGGAATTTTAATTGTCGAGCATGTAATAATGAAACACAAATATCACAAATATTTTTACCATATGCATGCAAGCTTTTATTACAAGAATTAACTTCTATGCATATATATCCAAAATTAGCTTTAGGAGTTGCTTGAATATTTTTTTTTTCTTGAATAAAAAATTTTAAAAAAATTTTTTTTTTTTTTAAAAATTTAAAAAAAAATCTCAAATTTTAGTCAAATCTGTAAACAGAAATGCCGCCAAATAAAAAAAAAGGAAAAATAAAATCAAATAAAATTTGTGGATTACTTTTAAAAGAAAAAGGAAACAAGGTAAAAAAATAATATTATATTTTTAAAATTTAGAATTTGAAAAAATCATCAAAAATTATTGGTTCTGAGTTTCATGAATTACCACATTTATTTCAAGAAGCACCAAAAATTAGTGAATTTTTATCGGGTGATATTCGTCAAAAAAATATTAAATCAATTTTAGAAAGAAATGCATTAGATGAATTTCTCGATATCTCTTTAGAATCTCAAGCTGATTATATTAAAGAAAATGCTGTTAGATTACTTATAAAACAATCAGATAATCAAACTAATAATGAAAATCAATCAAATACGCAATCAAGTTCTCAATTAAATGATAGTCCGATTATTTATAATCAAGTAATTGTCCCAATACCTCGAAGACCAATTAATTACATATCTGGTAAAGAAGAAATAATTTTAACAAAAGAAAATTTGATAAAATTAGAAAACGAATCATTTTTAAAATGGAGATTAAAATTATCTGAAATTGAAGAACAAGAAAAAAAAATAATGACACCCTTTGAGAGGAATTTAGAATTCTGGAGACAATTATGGAGAGTTTTAGAAAGAAGTGAATTCATATTTCAAATTGTTGATTCACGTGATCCATTATTTTTTCGCTCTTTAGATCTCGAAAATTATATTAAAGAATTAAATAAAAAATCTATTTTACTTTTAAACAAATCTGATCTAATTGATATCAATATTCGTAAAATTTGGGCTGAATATTTTGAAAAAAAAAATATTATTTTCATATTTTTTAGTGCTTTAAATGAACTTAAAGATCAAGGTTATTTTGATGAACAGTTTTCAGAATCATTTTTCATACAATCAAATTTTTCTCAAAAACATGATCAAAATAGATATTCAAAATTTGATGATGAAACTCATCAAAAAGATTCAACATATCATCAATATCATTCCAGCTATGACGGAAGTTATTATGATAATTCGAGCGATGAAAAAAGTGTAGATTTGGATGAAAGTAATGATGAAAAAAATTTGAATTTGGATGGGAGTAATAATGTGAATACGAACGATAAAAAATATGATGAAAATAAAAAAGCTGAAAAAAAAATGTCTGAAATAGATTTGGCTGATAACTCAAATAAATTAATATCATCATTTGAAGAAAATGTTTCATCTGAAATAGAATTTATTAATTTATTGAATAAAAGACTCGAATCAATAAGAATAAATAAATATGACATATTGAATGTAAATCAATTAATTAAAGTTATGGAAGAATTGAAAGAAATTAAATTAGCAATAAATAATGAAAAATTTAATAAAATAAATGAAGATGAAATTACAACAGAAATATCCGAAAATAATGAAAAAAAAAATACATTCAAAATGATAAATCGTTTAAATAAAGATGAGGTTATATGTGGTTTAGTTGGATATCCCAATGTTGGGAAATCATCAGTGATTAATTCTTTATTGGGACATAAAGCTGTTTCCGTTAGTCGACAACCTGGAAAAACAAAACATTTTCAAACAATCCCTCTCTCAGATTTAGGAATAATTTTATGTGATTGTCCAGGTAAGTTTAAAAGTAAAATTTTATTTTTTCAAAATTTTATTTCAGGATTGGTATTTCCTCAAATTGTTAATTCAAAGCCATATTTAGTTACTCGTGGTGTTTCTCCTATTGATAATATCAGGTAATTATATATTTTTTTAAAATTTAAATCTTTTTTAAATATTTAAAATGAATATTTTTTATTATTTTATTAATACTTATTTAATATTTATTTTTTTATTATTTTTTAATATTTATTCAATATCAATTTTTTTTTATTATTTTATTAATATTTTTTTGATATTATTTTTTTTTTTTATAATTATTATTTTTTAGAAAAGATTTCCTATCATCTATTCAAATAATTTGTGATTCAAATCCTTTACAATTACTTAAATATTATAAGCTTGACTCGAATCATATTAAACTATATAAAGATAATTATCTAAATGCCGAATTATTTTTGACACAACTTGCAAAATCCAGAGGTTATATTTCAGGCGGTAAAGGTGGTGTATGGGATTTATTTCATTGTGCTAAAATGGTTTTAAGAGATTTCACAACTGGAAAAATATCTCATTGGACTCTTCCATCAGGAGTTATATACCCTGAAATTATAGAAAATGGCTCTAATCAACAAATTTTAGACGAAGATAATACGCTGTTACTGGATATGATTGAACCTGTCAAAATCATACCGAAAAAAATGACTAAACGTAAATTGCGGTTTGAATTTAAAGCAGCTCGTAATCAGAATAGAGTCCTTATAGTTAATTAAATTTTATATTTTATGCATCTTTTTACAAAACATTTACAAACATTAAAAGGATTAGCGGATGAACAATTTATTATAAAAATTTCTAATTTAGAGCCAAATCAATTGCATTTTCTTCATCTACAGACTCAAAACTATAAGAATGTTTTATTCCATAGCTTGGCTATATATAAATCTGACATTAATGGAAAAATTGATGTTCAAAGAGATATAGCACTTCCAGGTGGAAGTTACGAAGGAGTATTTGCCGCAGGATTATTCTCAACCTTGTCACCTGTACGTGCTTATCAACGATTAGTACCTAAAGATGTATCTAAGGCACAAGAATACAAGCTTCGTGTTTGGCTTGCACCAAATGACGATATTATAAATACAAAACAATTAATTTCAGCTTTCAAATTAAACAATTACAGAAGCTCTGACAAAAACTTGATTTGTTGTATGAATATTGTTAAACTTTATATGGGTTCGGGTGTTAAAAGAGAAATTATCAATTCAGGAAGAATCAGAGGGACACTTTTTGTTCCTGCGAGCAAAGTGAGCTGAAGTTTTCTTTTTTTTTTCCTAATTAGGGTCCGTTTCCTGGCATAATCGATACATTTGGCGCTGCAGGAGGATTAGTAGAGCATCGTGCCGCATTATTAGCTTCACGTGGAATAATGACACTAGCTGTTGCGTATATGAGATATGCTGATCTACCTTCAAACATGGATAAGCTTGACATTGATTATATTGAAGAAGCTGCAAATTATCTTCTATCGCGTCCTGAAGTAAACAGTATTGATTTAGTTTATTATTTGCCATAGACAGATCGTACTAAAGGTGGTATTGGAGCTCTTGGGACAAGTAAAGGAGCAGAGATTTTATGTGCAACAACATGTTTCTCATCAAAAATTATTGCCCTGTGTTGTATTAATGGTAGCATTGCCTCAGTGGGAGGAAGCACAATTAGTACAAAGAATTCAATTGTATTTCCACCTGCTTCTATTGATACAAATAATATAATTTATTATGAGGATGATACTATAAATATTAGAGATGCTCTTTGCCCAATGTGGGATACAAAATTATCTGATGACTTTTATTATAAATACATGTCGACAAAATATAAACAAGTTAGTCCAAATGGATCGCCAGCAAAGAATGACAATAAAATAACTATGGCTGTGAGTTTTTAAATAATAATTTACTAAATTATAGAACTCCCCACCAACAAACACATTTCCAATGGAAAATATTTTTGCAAAATGTTTGATGATAGTCGGAGAAGATGATCAAAATTGGCCAAGCATTATTTATGCTTTAGAATGCGAACGTCGTATTCCTAAAAGTATATATCAATCCAACAATTTTTTTTTTTCTGTTAGATAAATGCAAAGTGATAATATATCCTGGTGCCGGACATTATATAGATCCTCCTTGTGCTCCTTTTGAATATGCATCTTATCATCCATTAGCAAAAGCAATGGTTGTTTGGGGAGGTAATTCTTATTATCATCAGATAGCTCAAGAGAAAGCTTGGCAAGAAATTATTAAGTTTTTTAAAGATAATTTAATTGGCAATCAATCTGCGTTATAAAAAAAAACTATTTAAGAAAAATTGCTTTTCTAAAACAATAAATTATAGCAATAATTTTGCTCATAAATTAATCTTGTAAAAATAATTATTGCGATGTTAGCAAAAATTATACGCTACAATGAGACTAATAATTTATTGTTAGCAATGATTACATGCTACAACCAATCCCATTGTAATAATGATTTGGGATTGACAAGAATTAAACGGTGTGGGGTGAGGCGGTGGTAGAGTTTTTTATGGACTGATTAAGGGTTTTTTCTCTTTATCAATTCCTAATTGATTATCCCATTTATCTTGTAAAGTTTGTATAGTATCACCTTCAAATTGATGTATCTCATAATAAGCTTTACGTTCCCAACCAGTTCCATTATATTTTAATATATTTATAAAACTGTAATGCATATCAATTGAAATTATACCATATAAGATATTTATAAAGATGCCGGAAAAAAAAAAGATCCAAAAACTATAAGGCCATGAAAATGAAGATGGATATTGTGATCTGAACCATTCTCTTTCATTTAAATATGATTCATTATATTTTAAAATTAAAGCATAACCATAACATATTATTACTATTATATAATAAATTATTGAAAATAATAATTGTATATATGCAGCTACTATTGATCTTCGACATATTATTAAACTTATTAAACTTATCAAACCCCAACTAAAACCAAATATCATTTTTAAAAATAATAAAATACGTGTTGAATTGTATCCTGTAATTATTGTTGCAATATTCAAATATGATATAAATTCAGATCTAAAGAAAAAAAATTTATTATTTTTATTAATAAATAAATTTTAAGAATTTTATAAACTTTAAAATATAAAATTTTTATAACTTACGAACGTAATAATTGTGGTAAAGTATTAATTCCATAAATATTATAAAATGCCGCAATTATTATTGCTAAACATATTGGAAGTCCAAAAATAGTAGCCTGTTTCCCCCATCGAAAAAATTCCATATTTTAAAATTTTTTTTTTGTTTTTTTTTTTGTGGTACAAACCTTTTTTTTCTACCGGTTATGATACCTGAAACTATTGATTATAAATTAAAAAGAGAAAAAAAAATTATAAATATTATTGCATATATTTCTGAAACATGTAATGCAACGAATGATAAAATTAAAAATGAAATTTTATCCTGGATACGTACACATAGTACAATTTTACCCGGTAATATTCTAGGATCATCTTTAAAAGATACTTTTTTAAAAAATTGTTGTTTATTATTAATAATTAAAAATAATGATAATAAATTTTTACCATTATTAGTTTATCAATGTGAATTTTTGGTTGAAATTATAAATTTTTTTGACGGGTGTATAAATGATGAAAATAATAATGATGAAAATGAAAATAATATAAATAATTGTTTTATTCTATGGCGATTACCCAATAAAAATTTTATTAATTTAGTAAGAACTTTTTTTATTAAAAAATGTTTTTTTTTTTCAAGTGGGAATCATTAATATTTAATATAAATTTTAAATTATTATTACTTAATTTCATATTAACTGGAATTCACTTTTCACATAAAAATGTAGATAATTCTTGTATTAATTGGAATCGTTTAATATTAGTAAGATACAAAAAAATCTTCAAGAAACTACTAATCTATTAGCTTCATGGTCCTCCTGGTACTGGCAAAACAAGGTAAATTTTTTTTTTTTTTATTTTTTCAAACAGTTTAGCAAAATCTTTAGCTCAACAATTATCTATTAAATTAAATTCTGAATATCCAAATATTTGTTTAATTGAAATTAATTCACATTCATTATTTTCAAAATGGTTTAGTGAATCTGGTAAATTGGTTTCTAGTCTATTTTTACGTATACGAGAAATATCAGAAGATTACTCATTAGTTATATTATTGATTGATGAAGTTGAAAGTATTGCAACAGCTAGAGCTGCAACTATGGCTGGTTGTGAACCTTCTGATGCTATACGTGTTGTTAATTCTTTATTAACCGAAATTGATTATTTAAAAAATTATAAAAATATTATTTTTTTAGCAACTACAAATTTTATAGGTATAAATTTTTTCTTAAAAATTTAATTTTTTTTTTTGTTAGATAGTTTGGATTCTGCATTTATAGATCGTGCTGATTTATCTTTAAAAATTCCATTACCAAGTAAAAGTGTTAAAATATTTTTAAAAATATTTATAAAATATTTAAATTATAATATTTAAATTATTTTTATTAATATTTAAATTATTTTTATAATATTTAAATAAATTAATATTTATTTTAAAAATATTATTTTTAGATGATATTTGTCGTTTTAATATGCTAAAGGAATGTATCGAAGAATTAGTAGGAAAAAATTAATTTTTAATTTTTTTATTTAAGACATTAAAAAAAATTATTATAATTGAAGAAAATCAATTAGAGGTAATAACATTTCAAATATTTCTTTTTAAATAATTTTAGAATAAAAATATTAATGATACAATTTTAGAAAGGTTTGAATTTATTTTATTTTAAATATATTTAGTTTGAAAAAATATGAAACAAAATTATTAAAAGCTACTGATAATTTATCTGGACGTGCATTACGTAAATTACCATTTCAAACATTTTGTAAATATTTTGATGTAAGATTTTAAGAAAATTTTTTTTTTTTTTAATATGATATTTCAAGGCATCTTTATTACCACCACCAAATATTTCTGTATTTTGTGAAGCATTGATTGCAACAGCAGCTGAACAAAATCATGATTTAGAATTAATTTGAATCGTATGGTTTTCTTACATGCTTGCATTCAAGAAAATTAAAATATTTAACTATGAATTCATCGGTGATTTATCAGAATTTGATAACAATGATTTCCATAAATTATGAAAATGAGATTGAAAAAGACTCAAAGAGATATCTGAAGGAGTTTTTGGTGACAGAGAATCTTCAATCTCTGTTCCTGTTGTTTTTGAAAAAATAAAAAGAGACGATGATGATGATGATGATGATTTTGGTGACTCAAAATTACTAAGATTCAAAGTGCTGGAATCATTATTTGCTTTATTACTATTTTCAAATTCATTGAGAGTAGCGAAAGCAAATAAAGCTGATTCGACTGCATTATTATTATTATTATTATTATTATTTGAAATTGATGGTTTAGGGAGAAATACTTTACTATGAGAAGTTTCAGTCGCTTTTGATCTCAATGCTTCTATTACTTTATTTAACAACTCCTGCAAAGAAACGCAATAATGAAATTAGGCCTCTATCTTACATCATTTTCCATGCGTGCATGTTCAATTTTAGTATAGCCCTGGAATCTTTTGAAATTGTTCATTCCAGGATTTGCTTAATACCATGTTTGATATTCGAGTGAATGTGAATATATAATTAATTACTTAGTGCATTTCATTACGCAGCGGCGTCAATATTTCAGCACCATTTTGAGTTATTAAAATTGTATGCTCCTGAGAATTAGCAATTAGGTTTGAAGGTAACCCACCCATTGTGCGGCGAAGCCAAAATCGCTCGTCACCTGATTGCTGATTTCTTAGTGCACTACTTACAACACTCCAGCCATCATTGAAATTAAGTACATCAGAGGTACCCTCTGTGAAAATTGGCTCTGTTAGAAGAAAAAATCTGTTGCATTAGCCCAACCTATTGTGAATGTGTTGCCTGCTTGCAATTTGTATGTATTGCTGTTTCCTGTATAGAGATTTACAAATTGGAGTCGACTTACGAAAATGATTCACAAGAGGCATCATATGCATTTCATGCCCTATAAAGTGCCCTATAAATAAATTGTTATCTATAGAGAGCAACTCACCGGAAAAAACTGTGAGATTACCAAAACCTTCTTGTTGCGCTAAATCACTGGAAAAACTTTTAAAAAAAAAGATATATACCTTATGCACTTGCCAATAATATTTAGTGGAACACCTGGTGCGCAAAGGCTGATTGCATCATCCCGAGCTTTCTGTGGACTTATTACTCGATGTTATAATTCTTACTCGGCAAGTAGCAATTAAATGTTTACGACGGTCTGATAAATCACCAACAGCAATTGTTGCGCAGCAATCACCATGCATTCCATTGTAATATACAATGCAATCATACTTAATAACATCGCCTTCTTTGTATGGTCGGGTGTCAGCAATTCCATGACAACAAACTGAAAATATAAAAAATTGAATATAATAATACCTTCATTCACGCTGACAATTAATGATCGTGTATATCCATGGAATCCTAATGGTGAAGGATAAGCTCCTTCTTTAATGATAAAATTATGTACTAATTCTTCCACATAATTTGGAGTGACACCTATATTCAAAAAATTATTAATAAAAATTATCATTTCATCAAAAACTATTATTCAAATGAAAATTATTCTCTAAATCATTAAATAGAAATCATTATTTAAATAAAATAATAAAAAATGTTCAATAACTTCAATAAATAAATATGTAATTATAATCAATATAATAATAATTGAATATAAATAATTAAATATTTTTAATTCAATAAATACCTTCTTTAGTTAAATCTAAAGCTAATTGTAAAGCTTTAGCTGCAATATGGCATGAACTTTTCAGATTAATTATTTGGTTTTGTGATTTGATCTCGCCATAAGTATTATCTTTTTGAGGTATACCATCAAAATTTTTTACATATGAAGGACGTATGATATTACGTGGGACTTCAAATGGTGATAATTTTATAAATTCTCCTTCTTTAATTGTTTGTTTAAATTTTGTATTTTTGAAATTTTTTAATAATGGTAAACATATTTTTGGTGTTAAATTTGTTTTTTCACAAAAATATCTTTTTAAAAAATAATTATTCATAATGACTAAATTCCTAATCTGTTTTTTTTTTTGTAAAATTTTTCCATACATTTTCAATCATACTCATATATTCTTCCGCATTTATCTCATTTCCTTCATTTAGATTCTCTGAATTTCTTATTTTTGTATTTATTACTTCTGAATTTATTATCTTTGATTTTATTTTTTTGTCATCTTGTAAGATATTCTCAAGTTCGGAATGACTTTTAGCTTCATTGATATTTTTAATAAAATTATTATATTTACATTTTTCTTCAGAAGATAACCATGATGTAAGATTATCAGGTTTATTATTTATGAAATTTATTTCATTATTTTTCTATGGATGAATTTTTAAATTCCCTTTATCACCAACCTCATCAAAATTTGTTTTTTCTTCTTTTATTCTTAGATCATGTCTTAAATTAAATTCAGAACTAATACGCCTAAAAAAATTTCACTCATTTTTTTTTACCAAGCTAATCTCATTACATGGATCCAATTATTACTTGATATAGGTTTTTGTATTTGATCTAAATCTAAAATTATTGTTGCAACTCTCTAAAAATAAACTCAAGAAATTAGTAAAAAAAAAAAAAAAATCTTAAAAAAAAATTTTACTCAAAAAAAAAAAAAACTACCTGAATAAATCGTATTAATGCCGGATGTATTTTAATCTGATGCATTTCTTGAATGCGTTGGAAAATCTATAATAAATTCATCATTATCAAACTCAATAAATTATCTTACAATTTCACGTGAGGATGCACCTTCTGTATAGGTAATACCCAATATAGAAACAGCAAATGCAACTTCATTATCAGGAATTATCTGGGGACTTTCAAAAAAAAATTTATTTTGTTTTCTACCATAATACTTTCCAATAATCTTGAAATTTTATTTCATTACACATACTTAAAGAACGAAATAATTTTAATAATATGGATTTATTTTTTCCCCCACAATATGGTATGTTTTTTCTACGTATTAAAAAAGATTTATTCACTAAAATAAAAATTTTTTTTTTTCTTTTCACCTTTCTTATAAGGATTGGATTTATTTTGTATTGTGGAAAAATACATAATGTTATTTTTATGAAGAATTTTATGAAACATTAAAAAAATTTTGGGTCTATAGGAGCAGCTCATCAGCTGGACGTGGTTTTTCTAATTTAGAATCTTCATTTATTAAAGCATTAATCGTATTTTTCAAGGACTTAAATTAATAATCGCATTAAATATTAACTCACTGATAAGGCTAAAAGTTCTCCCCTTGCTTGTTCATTTTCTGTTACAGCTTGTTTATGTAAATCTAATAACCATTCAGTTGCGTCATGACCAGCATCTACATGTCTAAATTTATATTTGAAAAATTAGTACGTACTCTATTAAAGATACTGGGACTTCTGCTTGTTGAAAATCTTTACATATAGGTATAGTGGAAGTTAATTTTTGAAGCTTTTTCATAATCTTCTTCCTTTAAAAAGTTTTACAAAACCAAATTTAAACTTACATATTTTCTTTTAATTTTTTTTTTCTATCATCTTGCCGATTAGAATCAGCTACATTGAGACTCCACTTCTCAATCATGCGACTCATTTCAGATAGCTCTTCAGCAACTATGCAACGCATTAGGACTCAAAACGCCACCATATCACCTGTGGTTATATAACTTACCATCCTCTAGTAATCCCCGGACTTTTTTACCTTTTACATTGTCCTTAACGCTTGCGTGTTCGGCAGCGAGAGGTGGAAGATTCGAAAGTTGGTCCGCGGGCGCCGCAATGCTTGTGCCTGCCACACTAGCTGGGCCATCAGAATTGGATGCATCCTTCTCAGCTTTTCCCTCACTCTGGAGTGGCACTTCAATCATTCAGGCATATTTCGAGGACAAGGCACAATTTTCTGTATTCATCTGCTTGCATCTTGCAAACACATGCTTTGGAGACAGATTGAATGAGGTCAGACTTACGTGCCTAGGCATGCATATGACGTCTCCTGGATATCTCTTATAGACCTCATCCAAGAAAATATTCTGGTTCTAGCGGCAATCTTTTTCGGTGCATCTATAAGAAACAATTTGCAGATATCATAAGTACTAAACACAGCCTTAACTTTCCTGAACAAATTTGCCGGTGCACCTGCGGCGCCCAGCATCGGTCCACGTTTGGGGCCTTGATCTATCTGGCGCAAAGGTGCGACAGAGCACGGCAGTAATTCCGCATATATTTGAGTAGTAATCTGGGGTATCGATATGGATATGGATGTCTTTTAAGAATTATACATGGGCCCCACCAAATTTCCGTCTTTGTTATTATCATAATCTAACCGTCCCACAATCTCGTATCATCAGTAACGATGGCCAACTTTTTCGAAAATCAGGAGAACGTAATGCCAGGGTGCGCGTCTGCTCCTCCTCCACCTTCAAAATCTGTGACGCAAGGGCTGGCTTGCCGATTTACACCTTTGGAACCCGACCCACGTTTAATCAATTTGTTTCGCATTATGAAAAATAATCCATTTGGCACACAACTCGCGAAACATTGTTTGAAGTGTCCTAGCGAGGATGCAGTTGTCTGGCTGAATGTTGAGGTCAGTTAGCCAGCATGGGGTTTCTGAGTTTTTCTATACTCAGCAGCTGTTTGATGATATTATTAATCGCCGCACAGGGTAAACCGATACACAAGTTGACTTATCGGGAGCTGGTTACTTCAGTTAAACGTCTGAGTATTCATCTCACAAAAGAAATGAAGCTCAAACCAGGCGATAGAGCAATACTGTAAGCAATTACCATTTTAATCTGTATAACTCAGCTGTTATCCTCCTGGATTAGATTTCATTGTGGCGTACCTCTCATGCGTCACATCGGGTATAATCGCTGTCCCGGTTTACCCTCCGGACGTTGCAAAGTCAGGCGCCGAAGTTGGTCGTTTCTGTGACATAAAGCAAAGTGCTGAGGCGGATGTTGTCCTCAGCAATAGATACTACATGTAAGAAACTCGACATGGTAATACTAACATGTCGACAACTAACATGCCATTTTGTGTTCTCAGTCGTATGACAAGTTTGTTCAATTCTTTCGTACGAGATCCCCGCTGGAGTTGCTTTAAATGGACTGCGACAGACGCTTTAGAGAAAATATCTCAATCTGAATTTGACGCATTTAAATTTGCCGAACTCCCTACGGATGCGATTGCTTTTCTACAATTCACTTCTGGCTCGACTGCACAGCCAAAAGGGGTTATGGTAACTCATATGGGTTTACTTCATAATTGCATTGCCTGCGGAAGAATTTTCAGTTTTCCGAGTCATTTAGATAGAACAAGAACTGATTTGGCCATTACACCTATTCCAACAGATGGCGACTTCTCAGTTGAAGATTTTGATTTTTTCGAGTCATTCGATTTTTGGGAAAAACGTCATCTAGCTTCCCGAATAGCTTTGGGTCATAGAATGAGAGTTTTTTCATGGCTTCCAGTATATCATGACATGGGTTTGATTGGTTTCGTATGCGCTCCAATGTTGTTCGGAGCAACTCTGTATCAAATGTCTCCCATAGATTTCATTAGACGCCCCCATACCTGGCTCAAAATTATGTCAGAGTATCATTGTGTTTGCTCAGGAGCTCCGAATTTTGCATATGAAGTTGCTTGTCGTAAAACCACAGATGAAGTCCTCGAGACACTTGATTTGAGTCACATATGCGGTCTTCTCTGCGGAGCCGAACCAATCCGAACGGCAACGGTAGAGCGATTTCTGGCTGTAAGAAAAAAAAAAATCGGTATATGTGTGTATACTCAAATAATGATTCAGAGATTTGGAGATCGCGGTCTGAGAAGAAACTGTTTCTTACCTGCTTACGGACTAGCCGAGAATACTTTGGTTGTCTCCGCCCGTACGAATTTTTGCGATCGACCGGTCGTATTGAGAGTTTGTGCCGATTCATTAAGGACAGAAGGCATTGTCAGATTAAAAACAACGGAAGACGAAGATCGTGGCTTGGGTGTGCTTACTCTAATAGGAGTAGGCAGCGCCTGTCCACTCGTTGACGGTGAGAGATTGCATTAATAAAAATCTATTTTTTGCAGTGAGAATTGTTGATCCAGAAACAAACAGAGAATTACCGGATGGTCGTCAAGGAGAGATTTGGATTACTGGTGCTTCACTCTCACGCGGTTACTACAATATGCCTGACAAAACGGCTGAGGCTTTTTATCATAGTTGCATACTTCGAGATACAAAAGAGCTATCAGGGCCTTGTTATCTTAGAAGTGGTGACAATGGTTTCAAATATGGAAATTCTCTCTTTATTTCTGGCAGAAATAAGGATTTAGTAATTATACGCGGTCGTAACTATTACCCTCAAGATATCGAAGAGGCCATTGACAGAGTACCGTCGATAAGGCCTGGTTCTTCGGCAGCTTTCTCAATCGAGAATGCTGATAATGTTCTCGTGGGAGAAATGCTTTGTGTTGTTGCCGAGGTTAGAGATCCAAAAGATGCTACCGGAGTTCGAAAATTCCTGTCAAAATTGTTCAGCGCCAAATCTGACGAAGCAGAGAAGTCTTACGAAGTTGTTACTAAGGACATTTTCCGTTCTGTTATGATGTCTATAGGAGTTGCAGTACAGAAGGTGTGGTTACTTAAGCCTCGCAGTATTCCCAAAACGAGCAGTGGCAAGATTCGTCGAAGTGCAACCAAAGATCTCGCATTAAGTGGAACATGGAATGCAGTACTATTTGAAAAAGAGATTCAATTCAATGCCGCAACTCAAAAAAATGGCGATAATCATAATGTTCAAAGTTCGCATGCAAGCTCATCACCAGCAATGGAGGATTACTGTAGTATTGATGAAACTGGCAGCCATGATTGTGATGAGGTTGAAAACAATCCATCTACAGAAGAAGTGGAAACTTCGGCAGCAATGGCAGCACCAATATCAACCATATCAGGTCCATTCTCAGGAACTGAGTCTCATGCTGCCAACATTGCAAAAGTCAGACGCGCTGTCCTTAATAGCGCGAGGTCCGTTTTGGGTGTTGATGAACAGCCTAGTGGTGATGCTCCCCTTCAAGAATTAGGTGTTGACTCTGTTGGTGCTGTCGAATTTGCTGAGTTGGTCTCAAATGAGTTGGGATTATCACTCGAGCCAACCCTTATCTTCAATTACCCGACAATGAATGACGTAATGGATTTCTTAGTTCGTGAATTGGATTGCCAAGATGAACAAAAACTCATATCCCTGTACCCCGGTGGAATTGCTTCGGAGTCTCCTAACGATAATTCATTGGCAATTCTATCGGCGTCTTGCTCTTTTCCTGGCAGTTGTCGATCACTTGAAGACTTCTGGGGCATCTTGTCTAGCAAGAAGGACTGTATCACAGAGGTACCCTGTTCAAGATGGGACATTGATGATTACTATGATAGCGACCCGGATAGTGAAGGGAAAATGTATGTGAAGGAGGGAGGCTTCATCGAAGACGTAGAGCTATTTGATGCAGCGTTTTTCCGGATTTCTCCTTCTGAAGCCTTGTCTATGGATCCGCAGCAGCGGTTACTACTGCAATCTTCATATGAAGCACTTCATTTTATAGGCTGTCGCAAAGAGACGCTACAAAGAGCCTCTGTTGGGGTATTTGTGGGCTGCTGCTCAAACGACTGGATCTATGTCAGTCAGAAACATCAACAAGGCCGAGCGAGCAGCTACAGTGCGACAAGTCAAGCTGCTTCAATTCTTTCAAATAGAGTATCCTACATTCTGGGTTTGATTGGACCTTCACTGACTGTTGATACAGCATGTTCTTCATCTCTTGTAGCCCTTCACATTGCCGCTCATGAACTTCGTTGCCGAACTTGCTCATCGGCCGTTGTGGCGGGAATCAATCTTATGCTCGCACCCGAAGCTACTGTGGCATTCTGTAGGGCTCGAATGATGGCTGTTGATGCTCGCTGTAAGACTTTTGATGCCTCAGCCAATGGATATGTCCGTGGTGAGGGAATAGGTGCCATAGTGCTAAAAACAAAAATGCAAGCTGAAGCTGATTGTGACACCCCTCTAGCATTTGTTCGTAGCACAGCAATAAATCATGGAGGAAGAGCCGCAAGTTTGACAGCACCAAATGGCCCAGCTCAACAGAGAGTCATATCCATGGCATTGCAGAATGGAGGGTTGTCTGCATCTGACTTGAACTTTGTCGAAGCGCATGGTACGGGTACATCATTAGGCGATCCAATTGAAGTTGGTGCATTGAAGGCAGTATTTGCTAAGGGTCGTTTGCCGAGTTGTCCACTCATTTTAGGAGCTGTAAAGACGAATGTAGGGCACTTGGAAGGTGCAGCAGGTATGGCAGGCTTACTGAAAGCTGTGTTGGTCTTCAACAAGGGAGAGGTACCTCCAAATCTACACTTCCGCACTCTAAACCCACACATAGATATTAATGGATTCCCTGTCGTAGTGCCAACAGTTGCCATTCCTTTATTGCCCAGCACTTCTACAACAGGGATACAAACCAAATTTGCTGGTGTTAGTTCTTTCGGCTTTGGCGGTTCAAACGCTCATGTGATACTTGAGGCAGCTCCTGATCCAGCGGATACAACGTGTACAAAGTTGTCAGCGGTAATAGAGGAGGGTCCAACAGTTGCATTTCTCTATAGTGGACAAGGGGCACAATATGTCAACATGGGACAGTTCTATTTTAACACTGAACCCGTCTTCCGTGCAGCCGTATTAAAGTGCAACGAACAACTTGCACCATTCTTACCATGTTCACTCTTATCAGTTCTCTATCCCCGCCCAGATATGCAACCCCCTGCACCACATGACATTCACTCTGCCTTACTCACTGAGGCGGCTTTGTTCACTGTGCAGTATGCCATGTCGGAGTTATGGATATCTCGAGGTCTGACTCCTGATGTTGTTCTGGGCGTTGGCATTGGAGAGTTTGTTGCTGCAACTGTTGCAGGAGTATTTGGCCTTGACGAAGCTCTCCAGCTTGTTGCGCAGAAGGCAAATATGATTGCCGCTTTACCTGACTCAGCCGGCGTCATGGTTGCATGTAGAGTCAGCACAGACGATGTTGACTTCGCTAAAGCAGAGCTTGGCCCCGAAAATTTGCAGACAGTAACTGTAGCAGTAGATTATGGGCCTAGAAGTGTTGTACTGTCAGGCAATAAAGAGGAGGTTGAAAAAATTATAATGTTTTTAAGTCATTCAGGAATTAAGCCCCTACCACGTCCTCTTAAGGTTTGTCAGGCATATCAGTCTCTTGCATTGAAGTCTTTAGTAAAACCATTGACACAACTATTGGCTGGCTGCGATTTAAATGTCCCTCGTATTCCGATTATTGCGGCTTCAACGGGTGACCAACTTGAGCCCGAAGAAGCCACAAACCCGATCTATTGGGCAAAGCAGATCACTTCACAGCTTAAAATGGGAGATGCAATAAGAACTATTGTTGGATTGGGCACTAGATTACTGGTTGATGTAGGTCCTCGACCAATTCTGCACCAGATGGCAACTCAAAATATCAATAGTGAAAATGTCCGGTGGCTTGCTTCAATGTGCCCGGCACCAGATGGCCCTGATGATAATGGAGAAGCCACTAATCCTCTGCTCCGGAGTCCCTTACGACGTAGCCAAGGACCTGGAGGAGGATCAATCTTGGAAGCGGGTCTCTTGAATGAAGGTATTGCAGCCTTCAAGGAATTAATTAGTAGTGATTCTAACGCTGTATGCAGACGATCTAAACGACGAAGACCAACTAACGGAAGCTTACCTTCTGGTGGTCTCTTTAGGCCACAGTCATTTACTTGGGTGGATATACCGCATCCCTTCATATCAGAAAAGCATCAAACTCGAACTGCAACAGAGACTACTTTCGAAGCAGCATTTCCAAGACGCGCTGTGCATTTATTTTTCGACCATAGCGTCAATGGGTCCGCTGTCTTACCTGGTGCAGCCTTTATGGAAATTCTCGCCTCAGCTGCATCCTTTCTGAATCTACGGAATTCCGCAAACGTCGTACAAATTGAAGATGTTGTACTTGAGCGCCCATTGTTAATTGGGACTCAAAGAGTGACATATGAATTTGAGCAGAAACCCGGAAAAGCAAGTATTAGTAGCGGTGCTGCAAAATTACCCACCGTTATGCGAACGCCCAGACGGGTGAATGAGTTTTTTGGCATGCAGCCATTCCGGTCAAACACGACAACATTACCTCTGATTGTCGAATCTGGGTCACTTGAGAGTAGTTCGGGGTCACCAACGACATCCCCTCAAGCAATGTTACGACAAGCTGTTCTTCGCAATAAACAAATGATTGAATTTACGTCGTCTGATGCCGATCACCGGGAAATGCGACATCAAGGTCCTCTTATGTCTCAGAGTGTCCCAACTGCTAATGTAGTCGTAAAAGTGGGCCAAGATAGAAGAGCTACTATTGGCAGTTTCCATGGTGACGATGTGCGCGATGAATTGCCGCATTGTTCTGGTAGGCTATCAATATGTTCAGAAGACGCCTTTACGGCACACGCGTCTGATGACGTATTTGAGTTGAAGTCGCGCTGTCCTGTTCCCATGGATACGTCAATAGTATACAGTCATTTGTCTAAGCTTGGACTGCAATATGGGCCTCGATTTCAAACGATGCGCGAAGTGTATATCGGGACAGATCAGGTTGTTGCATTGCTCTCTCTACTGCCAATGACATTATCGACAGATCCAACTCAACAACCTAAGATGGATCCCTTTGAGACAGGGTTTATATTTCATCCTGCCATCTTGGACGGTGCCCTTCAATCAGCAGCAGCTCTTCTAGGCGTCGCGTCTGGAAAAACTCCGAAAGCTTTAGTACCATTCTCTGTTAAGGAAGTTACCCTTAAAAAAATTCCCCCCAATACGGATTGCTGGTCTCATCTTTCATTGGTTCATCGAGAGCAAAACAAGGCGGTTGTAAATGTCGTCATCTATAGTAATGCTGAGAATCAAGTTGTTGCTAGCCTTACCGAATTGACTCTCAGAGAAATGGACATAGGGCGGCATGCACTAGTTGCAGAAATTCCTCGCGATCTGCTCTGGAATGTTGTGTGGGAGCCACGACCAGTAGATATTCCAGCCGTGGTGACTTTGGGAAGGAGCCAAAACGAAAAAGTTCCATCTCCCGGACCGATACTCTTTATCGGAGTTCCTGTTGAGCAAAGTGCAACTCTTGAGAATGCTATTGAGTCGGACGTGAAAAGCTCTTGTATTTCCGGTTTCAGTTATATTAGCGTAAAGGACTTGAGTGACATTTCATTAGTACGACAGCATATACGGAGTGCTCAATGGACAGCCATTTGTTTCACCGCCGCGCTTTTTTCTTCGAGCACTTACGAAAGCTGCATGGAAGTATTGGACATGGCTCGAACATTACTTCAGGCTGCCTTATCTTGCATGCGATCAGACGACTTCCGAAGTTTGATTATTTTTACAACAACTCAGTGCCAAATGATATCGCCCATTGATTGCCCCCCCCACCCGCCAGTTCATGCTTCATTATGGGGCCTATGTAGAAGTGCGCGATTGGAGTTCGAAGCAGTGTCTCCAGGAGCTGTCAAACTTGTTTGTGTTGACCTGGACATGACTGAGGTTTCTGCCAGCCAGCAAATTGAGCAATTAGGATTGCAGCTTTCCCCAATATTGCGTAATTTGCACGCTGAGCCCTTAGAATCTGAGGTTGTGATCAGGGGTGCTGCGGTGACAGAGTTTGTTTCTCGATTACAAAAAAGCTCATTGCCCGTTAGAGGACCTGTGGAGCTCTACATGAGTGATAGAGGCGCCGTATCAAATCTGCATCCTCGTCCTCAATCAATTTCCTCACGTTGTCCACCTCAAAATGGGAAACGTCAAGTTGAAGTGCGAATCAGATCAGTCGGACTCAACTTCCGAGATGTCTTGAATGTAATGGGGTTATATCCAGGCGACCCAGGCCCACCTGGCGGTGATTTTGCTGGCACGGTCGTAGTTGTTGGAGAGGATGTAGAGAATCTGACTGTTGGTCAAAATGTGTTCGGGGTCGCACCTGGTTGTCTGAAGACATATGTAACAACAGACGCGGAACTCGTACAGGACATGCCAAAGTGTTTGAGTTTTGATTCAGCTGCAGCTCTACCAGTTGTCGCAGTAACTGTTGAATACGCACTTGGCGAATTAGCGAAAGTCAAGAAAGGTGACAAAGTATTAATACATGCGGCTACGGGGGGTGTCGGATTGATGGCCATACAACATTGCAACCGAGTGGGTGCCACAGTGTATGCTACAGTTGGAAGCGAAGCAAAGAAATCTTACCTTGAAGGCCTGAATATCAAATACGTCTCAACGTCCCGCTTTCCCGCGACATTCAAAGAAGAAATGCAAAAGTTCCTTGGACATGATAAGCTCGACGTTGTGCTCAATTGTTTGATTGGTGAATTTATTACTCGATCATTAAAATTCCTGAGAAAAGGTGGCGCATTTATGGAGCTAGGAAAAAGAGGAATTCTTACGAAAGATGAAATGTTGAAGCAACGTCCAGATGTCTACTACGAGACAATTGCGATCGACGTCTTGATGGAGCAGAACCCTGCATGGTTTGGGTCTCAACTTGCAAGAGTTAGAGGCCTCTGTATAAATGGGAGTATCCAACCATTGCCATTGAGTATATATGATATGACGAAAACTGGTACCGATGGTGGTGTTGCAGCATTTCAATTTCTCCAAAGAGCGCAACATATTGGGAAAGTAATTCTGCAAAATCAGAGTAGAATTGCTGGCTGCGAAGGAGCCTCTGACTGTATTGTGATCTCAGGCGGTCTTGGGGCTCTGGGTTTGGTAATTGCTGGCTGGCTTGTAGAAGAAGGGGCCAAGCACCTGGTGCTACTGACAAGAAGAAAAATAGTCCTTGATGGGCATCTACCTCAACTCGATTGGCTGCGAAGCATGCAAATTGCTGTAGACGTGCAAGTTCTTGGGTGCGATGTGAGCAAAAGAGAAGATGTTATGGAGGTGTTTAAACGGTTGAGGAGAGATGGCCTCATAATCAGGGGAATAATTCACGCAGCAGGTGTCGTAGATGATGGTCTCCTTGAAACTCAAACCTCAAAAAAATTTGCAAATGTCATGAAGTCAAAAGCTGCAGGTGGTTGGAACTTACATGAAGCGTGTCAAAGTTTAGATTTAGAAGCCGACCTGAAATTTTTCATACTATTTTCCAGTGTCTCCGCAATTCTGGGTAATTTTGGACAGATAAACTATAGTGCTGCGAATGCTTGTCTAGACGCACTTGCAGAATTCCGGGCAGCGAAGGGTCTTAAATGTCAAAGCATTCAATGGGGCCCTTGGATTGAGCAAGGAATGGCAATTGACGTATTGAGGTTCCTTGACAAAGCTGGTATGAAAGGGATCTCGAATGAATTAGGGCTACGGGTCTTGTCTGACGCAATTTCGAACGAATCGGTAGTAACTCCCGTTACTCCTGTTATTTGCTGCCAAGCATTTAATTGGAAAAAATTTCTTAGGCGGTACGCAAATGAGGGACCGACAATTTTCTCAAAAATTGAAAAACCAAAGGATACTTCTGAGGCGGATCCATTTTTGGTGACAACATCAATGACTCCGTTAGAAAGAAGAGAATTTATCAAAAGTCACGTGGCAGGAACAGCCCGCCAGGTATTGGGGTCTTCAATTTCACCTCCGCTGGATTCTCCATTGCAAGAGCTCGGAGTCGACTCGTTAGGAGCGGTAGAATTTCGCAATTCTCTGTCCAGGAGGCTCGGTATCAAACTTTCAGCGACGACACTTTTCGATTATCCAACCTTGAACGCCATGATCGATCACATAGTTGAAGTTTTTGATGCTGAGCACGCAGCAAAAGCGGAACAATCGGCTGCAGTTGCGGGAGCCACCAAAGCATTAGACTTGAAAGCTCTATCCTCTATCAACAGTGTCACCAATGAAGGATATGCGATAGTAGCAATGTCGTGTAGACTGCCGGGAAAAAGTAATAATCCTGAGTTGTTCTGGTCAATGATGACAAATAAGGTTGACTGTATGATTGACATACCGTTGAAACGGTGGGACATTGAGCTTTATTACGATGAAGATCCTGATGCGGTAGGAAAAACGTTTGTGAGACAAGGCGGATTTATTGAAGATGTTGAGCATTTTGATAATCAATATTTTAATCTTAGTCGATCAGAAGTCAAATTTATGGATCCTCAACAGCGTGTGATGCTGGAGGTGGCCGCAGAAACATTCGTAATTGCAGGATTAGAGAAACCTCAGCTAGCAGGTCAAAATTATGGCGTTTTTATTGGCTGCTGCAATTCTGACTGGGTTCAACTTATGCCTGTTGAAAAATTGCAAGCATTTGCTGGAACTGGCACAGCTAGTTCCATTTTGGCGAATAGGATCTCATACATATATGGTTTAAGAGGACCATCGTTCGCAGTAGATACTGCTTGCTCATCGACTTTGGTTGGTCTCGATCTTGCTCGTGAAAAGCTAATGGATGGACGATGCGCTGCAGCTCTCGTCGGGGGCATCAACCTTATGCTTGTTCCGCATCTTTTTGTTGCGTTTTGCAAAGCTCGAATGTTGGCCCGGGATGGCCGCTGCAAGTCCTTTGACGAACGAGCAGACGGCTACGGTCGTGGGGAGGGTGCTGGTGCCGTATTCTTGAAATCATTGGAGTCAGCACGAGCAGATCGCAACTACATTTGGGCCGTTCTCAAAGGCACAAGCTCAAATCATGTCGGTAGATCTGCAAGCCTGACGGCTCCAAACGGACCTGCGCAGGCGGAAGCAGTAAGCTCGTGAGTGTCGCTTTTTGTGAATACTTAAATTAGAGTTCACATTTTTGTGATTTGAAATGATTCACTCTTCTTTTTCAGTGCTCTCCGTGAAGCCAACATTGATCCCTCAACGGTTGTATATGTAGAAACTCATGGCACAGGCACACCTCTCGGTGATCCGATCGAGATGGGGGCTTTGCACACAGTTCTGGGAACGCCAGGTCGTCAATCCCCAGTTATTTTCGGAGCAGTAAAAACAAATATCGGTCACTTGGAAGGAGCCTCGGGGGCAGCCGGATTAATCAAAACGTGCTTTGTTCTAAATAAGATGACTGTTCCTCCAAATTTGCATTTCCGGAAGCTCAATCCTCATATCGAAATTGACTCAGAGAAGCTAACTGCTATTTTTCCTACTTCTACTATGCCTTTAGTAAAAGCAGCAAATCATTCTATTGCGGTTGCTGGAGTTAGCTCTTTTGGCTTTGGTGGTGCTAACTCTCATGCTGTTCTCGAAGGACCACCCTCATGGTTCACTGACTCTGCTGATCACGAAAATACTGTACACACGTCAAGCCGTCCGAAAGTCGCATTCCTATTCACTGGACAAGGAGCACAGTATCCAGGAATGGGTCGCAATTTCTACGAAACTGAACCAACTTTCAAAAATGCAGTACTCAGATGTAGCAAAGTTGCAGAGCCGGATTTAGGGATCAAAATTGAGGACATACTATATGGTGGAAGTTCTGATCGGCCCCAGACTCCGACGATGATAAATAAAACGCTATACAGCCAACCGTGTACTTTCGCGATTGAATACGCCCTTGTAGAGCTATGGAAATCCAAAGGCGTGACGCCTGACATACTCTTAGGTCACTCTTTAGGAGAGTATGTCGCAGCAGTATGTGCAGAGGTTATGTCGGTTGAGGATGGCATGCGTCTCGTTGTCAAAAGAGCAATGATTATGAATAAAACTCCTGGAAATGGTGGAATTATGGCCGCTTGTCGTGCGAGCGAGGAGGACGCCTTGATGGCTCTAGGCGCTTTGAAGTCGAAGGGAGTAGACGTTAGCAAGGTTGCTATAGCTGCCATTAACGGTCCCAAAAGCATCGTAGTGTCAGGATTGAGTTCACAAGTCCAATCGGTACTTCAAGAGATGGGGGTGGAACAGCGCGTAAAGATTCTACAAGTTTCGCATGCTTTCCACTCTCCTATGATGGAAGATTCTGTGACAAATGAGTTTCGTAAATTTGTAGAACTGACTCCATTGGAAGAACCGAGAAAAGACATAACATTTGTGTCTACGGTACTTGGTGAGAAAGGCGACGTTCAGCTTACAGATCCTGGCTATTGGACCTCTCATGTAGCCAGACCTGTGCGGTTCTATGATGGAATAACTAAAGCTATCAACTATGGTGCATCAGTATTCCTTGAAATTGGACCTCGACCTACACTTATGTCGATGGGCAGACAGTGCGTGCCTCAGAGCGGTAGTCATCTGCAATGGGTCGCGAGTCTCTCACCTCAGCTTTCAACACACGACCAACTGCAGGTGCTGACAAATGTCCCAAAGATTGTAACATTCCGCACAAACGAAGTAGCTCAGCCTGGTGGACTACCTATTATATATGTTAAGAAAGCATTCCCTTGGAAGTCAGCACCACATCCACTTCTGGGAGCCAAGAGCGTTGGACTTGACGGTACAGTAACATTCAGCGGTAAAATGAGAGGAGAGGCTGCAAAGCTCTTCAACGACCATGTTATACAGAAAATTGCTATAATGCCGGGAGTGGGCTATATCGAATTAGTTGCCTCAGCTGCGGCTGAGCATTTTGGAGGATCTTCGCTCTCGAGTAAAGTATTTCGAGTGGAAAACTTTGTTTTTGAACGTCCTCTTATAATACCTTCCCCCGACGATTTGTCATTACCAGAGGTCAGTGTGGTCCTAAATACTGATGGAACTGTAATGGTGACAAGCAAAGACTTTGAAGATGATGCCATAACTCTTGAGCATGCTTCATGCACACTTCACACGACCGCGGAAGGCAAACTTGCATCTCTAGTGGACATAGAAGCTCTAAAGTTGACATCAACAACCGCTGTTGATCCGCTATCGTTATACACAAGTTTAGCAGCCGCAGGATTCAATTACGGTCCACATTTTCAAAGTATAGTAGATCCTAAAACAGGTCCTGATGGAGTCACATGTACACTCAGTCGTCCAGATACTTCTGAGAGTGATAGTGGCTTTCGAGTTAATCCAGGATTACTCGACGGGGCTCTACAGCTCGCGGCCGTCTTGGTTTCACAACATGCATCCAAGCACGCAACGCTCGTGCCGTTCTCAGTAGAGTCAGCATGTGTCGGAGTACAACCAACGCCTGGCATTGCCATGACAGCGGGTGTTAAGCTGCGAGAATCAACAGGGAGAGCAGCACTTGTAGATGTGCAAATAAATACCGGCAGCCATCCCACAGTGATACTCAAGGGTGTTTCTCTGAGGCAGATTGATTTTGGCTCTTTGGTGGATATTCCGAAAGAACTCCTATGGGAAGTTGTGTATGAGGCCCTAAACGGCAGTGATGAATCCCTACAAAGTCAGATCACGGCAAACAGCGGTTCAAATTCAGATTCACAGCCATCATCACCCCTCGAGCAGCCAAGTGCACCGTCAGTAGATCCCGAGAAACTTGGACGAGAGGCAGCTCCCGCAAATGTTACAAATTTCATTTTTCTTTTGATTGGCTCTGTGCTCGACACAACCGAATTCCAAGAGCTGAAGTTATCGTACCGTTTAGAGGAAGTACCCTCAGTGGACGACATAGATGGTTTCTTTGCATCGAGTGTGACTCAGCAGCCTGAGGGGGTAGAAGATACTACGCATAATGTTGTGCCCTCGGAAACGTTCATAAATATTATTTATCTAGGACTTCTTGCAAGTAATGCTGCAACACCTCAGGAAGCATTAGCTCAAATTGTTGAAGTGCAAACATTAGCGAAATTTGCAAAAAAGCGCTCTAAGGATACAAGAATGGGTTCTCTATGGATATTCACGAGAGGCTGTCAGGGCCCCAATATTCAAGCTGACGAAATACCATTTTTTGGTGGCGTAGCAGCTTTTTGTCGATCAGTGCAATTGGAATTGGAAGCTGCAAGCGGCCGTCGAGCGTGTTTTGGCTCTGTTGATCTAGCTACCAATTTAGATATAACCGCCGCTTTGAGAAACTTTATGGAGGTATTTGGCAACAAATCAATCCAAGACGAGACCAGTGTCATTATGCGAAGCATTGTTTCTAACGCCAACACGAGGTTGGTTGTTGAGGCTGCAAGAATAAAGTTGGTCGATCTCGCTGTTCGGGGATTGCTTGAACTCAAACTTATGGAACGTGGTGCTGTCGGAAATCTCATATTGAGGCCGTTAGCAGAACGTGCAATGGGAGACATCCCGCCAGATTGCTGCGAGTTGCGGGTGCGAGCAATTGGGCTTAACTTTCGCGATGTTCTCAATGTTATGGGGCTTTACCCTGGCGATCCTGGGCCCCCCGGAGGTGATTTCGCTGGAACAGTCGTAGCCCTGGGAAAAAATGTTTCTCATCTTAAAATAGGTGACGCAGTATATGGCATTGCACCTGGATGTCTCAAGACATTCACAATCACTGACGCGCAATTAGTACGAAAATTGCCTGTGGGCTTGTCTTTTGAAGCGGCGGCCGCATTACCGGTTGTTGCAGTCACTGTTGAATACTCACTTGGGGAGTTAGCAAAAGTGCAAAAAGATGACAGAGTACTTATTCACGCAGCGTCAGGTGGTGTCGGCCTTTTGGCTGTACAGTACTGCAGGAGAGTCGGAGCGATTGTATATGGAACTGTTGGTAGTGATGCGAAAAAGTTGCATGTTCAAAATCTCGGAGTCAATTACGTCACGTCCTCAAGAAATCCCGTTACATTTAAAGAAGAAATGCTTCAATTTCTGGGCGACGAAAAACTCGACGTTGTCTTGAACTGCTTGATAGGAGACTTCATTCAAAACTCCTTTGAATTATTGAAGCCGAATGGTCGATTTATTGAGCTGGGAAAACGCTCAATATTATCAGAGACAGACGCAGCAAATCTGTATCCCCAAGTGTTTTATAAAACAGTTGCCGTTGACGTTGAGCTAGAGCGGAATCCTCAATGGTTTGGAAATTGGCTTGAAAGAATCAAACTGTTGACAGAGTCTGGCATGATCAAACCCTTACCTCTTGAAATCTTCAACATGACAGATCAGAAACAAGGTGCTGTTGCAGGTTTCAGATACTTACAAAGAGCAGTACATATTGGTAAGGTCGTTGTAAAAATTCCTGGCGCGCTTGAGGATCACAATCAAGCACCCACAACAGCCCGGCGCATAGCATCATTCCCTCCTAAAACAAGCTCAACTCTGTTGAAGCAAAAACTGATTACGGAAGCATTTCCTGAAACTGATAAAACAGCTATAATTACTGGAGGTAGCGGTGCCCTTGGCTGCGTTATAGCCAAATGGCTCGTGCAGGAGGGAGTGGGCTGCATCATTCTGTGGTCTCGGAGTGGTTCATTGACCCAAGGGCCTTCAGCTTCTGCGATACAGCCCCTGATGCAGTCGGATGGATCATGCGCTTGTCGAATTATTGTTCGAGTCTGCGATGTATCTGATGAAGACGCAGTGCTCAAGGAGTTGGAGGAACTGGCAAATGACAAACAAATTCCGGCAATCAAATGTATCATTCATGCAGCGGGGGTCTTGTGTGATGCCATGCTTGAGGAGCAGACGCCAGAGCACTTACATAAAGTAATGCAGCCAAAGTTTCAGGGTGCTTGGAACTTACACAATGCTCTAGAGAAATTGAATCTTAATAAACAGTTGGAATCCTTTGTTGTATTCTCCTCAATATCCGCTCTGATAGGCAATTTTGCGCAGTCAAATTACTCCGCAGCAAATGGCGTTCTTGACGCGTTCGTCTTGTACCGACGTGCTATGGGTTTGGCCGCTCAAAGCGTTCAATGGGGTCCGTGGTCTGAGCAAGGCATGGCAGCGGAGTTGCATAAATTGTCACTAAAAGCCGGACTCAAAGGCCTGTCAAATGATTTGGCACTAAGAGTTCTGGCGGAACTGATGCAGCAGTCACGCAATCTTCCGGTTATTGGAGTACAAAGTTTTAAATGGAGACCATTTGCGATGAGTCGGTACCAGGAGGGTCTTCCTTCGCTTTTCATGCACACAAGCGGAGCACAGCAGTCAGTCGGACTTCCTGGTGGAGCTTCCGCCCTAGCGGGTTTATCAGAAGAAGAAAGAAAGAATCTCGTACGGGCTACAGTGAGAGATATTGCTCAGCAAGTCATGGGTGAAGCTTCGGCTGAAGTCTCATTTGACGCCCCACTCTCGGAACTCGGATTAGACTCCTTGGGTGCAGTAGAATTCCGTAATGCCTTACAAATGAAACTGGGAGTTAGGCTCGCAGCAACGGTTCTCTTTGATTATCCAACTCTTAATGGCATAATAGATCATTTAGAACGTCAACTAGGTGCGATGACACGGAAGACCGTGGCCCTTGGAGGATCGATCCCTGAGACTGTGCAAAATCGCTCAACTGAATCAAAAGCTGTTGCTCCTGCAAACACAAGTCGAGGACGAAATGCGTCTAACGAAGACATTGCAATTGTGGGAATGAGTTTGCTTTTTCCCGGGAATTGCACATCGAGCGATAGCTTTTGGGACATGTTGGCGGGTGGCAAAGATTGCATTGCCGATGTTCCATTAAGCAGGTTTGATGTATGCTGCATGTACGACACTGACGCGGATAAGTTCAATAGCACATATAGCAGACAGGGTGGTTTCATTGAATATGGTCAAGCAGAACGGTTTAATCATAGTCTATTCAATATATCGGCAGCTGAGGTCGTGAGCATGGATCCACAACAACGAGTATTGTTGGAGTGTTGTAGTAAGGCCTTCAAAAATGCACAAATTACGAATGAGAAGCTTCTTGATACCAAAACAGGTGTCTTTGTTGGATGTTGTAATTTTGATTGGCATTACGTTTCGCAGTATCTGGCCTCTCCATTTTCTGGAACAGGGGCTTCTGGGTCAATTGTATCTAACCGTGTTTCGTATGTATTTGGATTGAAGGGACCCAGCTACACAATTGATACGGCTTGCTCTTCATCACTGATTGCGGTTGATAATGCTGTGGATAAAATTTTGGCTGGTGTCTGCTCGAAAGCAATCGTGGGAGGGGTGAATATGATACTGACATCACACTTTTTCGCAAGTTTCACAAAAGCACGGATGCTCTCACCTGATTGTCGGTGCAAGACCTTCGATACAGCAGCTAATGGTTATGCCAGGGGAGAGGGTTGCGGAGTCATAATATTGCAATCATTGCCTGAAGCATTATCGGAAAGAAGAAAGGTTCTTGGTCTAGTTAAAGGAACAGGCGTAAATCATGATGGGAGGTCAGCAAGTCTCACAGCTCCCAATGGGCCGGCACAGCAAGACGTTATCCGCACAGCATTGCGTAAAGCTGGACTCCGCCCAGTTGATATTTCCTATTTAGAGGCACATGGGACAGGAACTTCTCTCGGTGATCCGATTGAAATTGGCGCGTTAAAATCAGTTTTTTGGCGAAGAGACTCACCGCTTATTATCGGAGCACTCAAAACTAACATTGGTCATCTTGAAGGAGCAGCTGGAATAGGTGGCATTTTAAAGTTACTGTTGTGTCTAGCTAAACAGCAAGCTCCACCAAATTTGCATTTCATGACGCTAAACCCTCTTATTGATGTTTCTGGATTTCCCGTAACCTTCCCAATGACATTAACGGATTTTCCTCATTTTAAATCTTCAGCGTCAAATCCAAGTCGCAATCGTTATTTCGGAAGTGTAAGTGCATTTGGATTTGGAGGTGCCAATTGTCATATAGTAGTCGCAGCTCCTTTGCTTGCCGATCAAGAAGACGATTCAGAAGACGAGGAAGAGTCTCTTTGCCGGAGTCCCAGCAATGCGCTTCCCCCAGTTTTCCAATTTGGTCTACTTTGCCATCCTTTCACCGGAAAACGACTGACGACAGATGAATGGCATGTTGAAGGTGGAGCAACCACCACAAAAATCTCGTATCATTGGGACTTTCGAGAAGACGTTTATGAGGCATTACTAGAAGATCACAAGGTCCACAAAAAAGTTGTATTACCAGCAATGGCGTTTGTTGAAAGCATAACCGCCTGTGCTCGTTCCCATGGTCATCATTCAGCACCTGTAATGTGCATAACTGACAAATTTGCGCCCGTTGAAATTCGAAATGTCACTTTTGAGGTTCCGATGTTCATTGCTAAGCCAAAGGCTGATCCAACATTAAGTCGTCCTGGTGCTGTCTTGAAATTTCAGAAAGAGAATGGTCCGAAAGAAGTAAAAGAAGTACGGGTTACTGTCAGTTCTATGCGCGAGGACGAAGATTGCGAGGGCAGCGATGACGTGTTGCACTGTACAGCAACTGTCAGCCTTGCGGGTGGACATCATATTGCTATTGAAGCGGAAGAAGCCTTGAAAAGACTGGACAAAGCAAGATCGCAGTGTGTAACGGCAGTTGACGTGCAAATGCTGTACAAGTCTTTAGCGAGTATAGGACTCAACTACGGTCCTAAGTATCGCTTAGTCACAGAATTGTCGATCGGAACAGATGTCGCAGTTAGCCGAATAACACTTGAAGGACGAGATGGCGAGCTTCTTAGCGCTCCAGAAGCTGGATTACGTTGTCACCCTATCGTCTTAGACTGCAGTCTCCACGCCTCAGCAGCTCTAGTAGAAGCACGTAGAGAAGAAAGAAAATCTGAAGGACCTGTTCTAGCCTCAAAAGCCAAGAGACCTATGGCTCCTATATTTATCGAGTCAGCCTTAATTCTAAGTCACCCGATGCGAGCTGGTGATATGTATGCTCTGGTGCATCTGAAAAATGATGGCCCCTCGTTTGTCGTTATCGACATTTTGGTAATGCAGCCTAATGGCGAAGTAGCCGCAGAATTCACGGGGTTGCGCATGCAAGAAGTAGATTTCGCGGAGATTGCAAATGTGCCCAAGTCACTTATGTGGCATATTGATTGGATTCCTGTTGAAAAGAAATCTTTAACGATGACCACAGAGGTCAAAAAAGCTTCAAAATTGAAAATTGCCGTAATATGCAAGGAACTGTTTGAACCGCCAAAACATGATAGGATAAACTTCAAAGTTATGACAGTCTCAAAATTCCTAGCACGCCTCGAGACCTCTAAAAACCACAAGCAATTTGCATCTGCTATCTATCTTGACGCCAGCTTTCCGTCTGCCATTAGGACCCCCACTCATGAGACAGTCACCAGTGGATTGCTCATTCTTCAGTGTCTCCAAAGATTGACAACAACAAAGCCTGTCAAACCTCGAAGAGGCTCCGAGTCACCAACGGTTGGACCAACCCCCCCTTTCGGATATCCGAGCCCAGAAATTAATGAAGGAGATTCCTACAAGCAAGAGCTGGCGTTTCAACCATTTCCAATCTGGATGGTTACTCAGAGTTGTCAGTCTATCAATATGAATGCAAAAAGTCCTCCGCCTATGCACGCCTCAATACTAGGGTTACTTAGAGCTGGTCGTCTTGAAATCGAGGCCAAAACGGGCCGCAGAATGTTCCTGAATAGTGTGGATATATTCTCAAGTGAAACGCAAACCGCTACTCCTGTAGCGGTTCTTGATGTTCTAGTAAAGCATCTCGGTGAACGTTTGATTGATCAAAATCCAGAAGATCAAGAATTTGAACTTGCAATAACGTCGCCATGTGAGAAAACTGATGAAGAATCATCACTTTTTGCCGCTCGACTTCAGCCACTTCCAGACATGTCTACTGTCAGAGGTCCCGTTAAAATTCATTTAAAAGAACGAGGTGCAATAAGTAATTTGAGCCTTGTCGCTCAGCCGGAAGAATTGAAACAAAATTTAGCTCCTGGATTTTGCGAAGTAAGAGTTCGATCTGTCGGTCTGAACTTTCGTGACGTGTTGAATGTGATGGGTCTATATCCGGGTGATCCGGGTCCTCCGGGGGGAGATTTTGCTGGGACGGTTCTGGCAATCGGTCCAAATGTGAATCATCTCAAAGTTGGCGATTCTGTCTATGGAATTGCACCAGGATGTCTAAGGACCTTCACTGTAACAAGTGCTGAACTAGTACGGCGTATGCCATCCAATCTCAGTTTTGTTCAAGCTGCTGCTCTACCAGTCGTCGCAGTAACTGTAGATTACGCCTTGAATGAGCTTGCTAGGGTTAAGGCTGGTGACCTTGTTTTGATTCATGCAGCTTCCGGAGGTGTAGGACTTCTGGCTATACAATACTGTCAAAGAGTTGGGGCTCAAGTGATTGCAACAGTCAGTAATCAAGAGAAAGAAATAACGGTTAGAAAATTCACTTGTGTTAAAAGCGTTGCCAGCTCAAGAGATGCAACAGCTTTTGAAAAATGCGTTTCTACTTTCCTTGGTTCGCATCGTAAAGTTGATGTTGTGCTGAACTGTTTGATAGGGGATTACATTCATGCTTCCCTTAGTTTTTTGAAGTTAGGCGGAGTATTTTTGGAATTAGGGAAACGAGACATTCTCACTCAACAAGAAGCGCTGGATATCAGACCTGACGTTTGTTACCACACAATTGCTATTGACACAATGATGGAAGAAAACCCTAATTGGTTTGGGATGTATTTAGATAAAATTCGAGCGATGGCAGAAAACGGGAATGTCGGCATTCTACCAACCATGACTTTTAACATGCGAGAGACTGCAAATGGCGCCATAGCTGCATTTCGTTTAATGCAACGTGCGCAGCACATAGGAAAGGTTGTGATAGAAAATCCAGCACTCACAGACTCAGTAGCTACAAATCCTTTCATTAAACCAACAGAAGGTTGCTTCGTGATATTCGGAGGCACGGGTGCATTAGGGTTGGTAACATGTAAATGGTTGATCAGCGAAGGAGCCGTGAATATTGTGTTGCTATCCCGATCTGCTCAAATACCGCAAGAACTGATTGGCCATGAGAACTGCTCCATTATATCAAAAGGAGCTGCAGTATGGACATCAGAAAAGTCATTAGTTCGAATTTTTATTGAGCCTTGCAATATTTCTCAGTATGGGGAGGTCCTTGAGGTTCTTGGAAGTAGAATATTAGATAAGCTCAAACTTCATCCAATTCGTGGCATTATTCATCTTGCGGGAGTTCTGGATGATAGGAGTCTGGAGAAACAAAATCGAGACTCAATTTATTCGTCACTCGCTCCCAAGGCAACAGGCGGATGGAACATACACCACGCTTGCCAAGAGCTCAATCTGGAGGACAACCTTCAGATTTTTGTAGGCTTTTCATCTGTGTCAGCGGCAGTTGGCAATTTTGGACAGATTAATTACGCAGCTGCAAATACAGCACTTGACGCATTATTGGCTTTCAGAAGATCGAAAGGACTTGTAGGTACTAGTGTGCAATGGTGTGCTTGGACTGAGCAAGGAATGGCGGCTGATCTGAAACGCTTGTTACCAAAAGCAGGCATGAATGGTATCACGAATGATATCGGATGCCGTGTTCTGAGTGACATTACTTGGAAACAACAAGCGTGTTCTCCTATTGTTTTGTGTCAATCATTCGTATGGCGGAATTTCTTAAATCGGTATCCTTACAGCCCGTCATTGCTCTCAAATTTAGAAGTTGCCAAATCAGCTTCTGTTACACTAAACAAGCTCTTTGCAACAATGACACCTGACGAAGCAGAGTTGTATATCCAGAAAGTTGTTGCACAAACAGCGGCGGAAGTTCTTGGTGTCAATGAACCGCCTGCATTGGATGCTCCTCTACAAGAACTCGGAATAGACTCCTTAGGAGCTGTTGAATTCAAAAACTCTCTAACTAGAAAACTAGGTATAAAGTTATCCGCAACGACTTTATTTGATTACCCTACTTTATCTGACATTAACAAGTATCTCAAGTCCCAAGTTCTTGCTGCAACGGGTACACTGGATCCTAGTGTTTCTGCCTCACTAGCCACACATACGCCACCGCCGAATTTTTTGGCGTCTCGATTTGCCATAGTTGGGACGGGATGCCGCTTTCCAGGCAATAGCAATACATTAAGTGACTTATGGGACATTTTTGAGCAGGGACTTAATTGTATGACGGAAGTACCACTCACTCGATGGGACAATGAATTAGTATACGATCCTGATCCAGACAGAAAAGGGTGTCATTACGCTCGCGAAGCAGCCTTTATTCAGGATGCAGAACTATTTCCCAATACTTATTTTTGCATCCCTCCTCCTGAGGTAAACGCAATGGACCCCCAGCAGCGCCTCATGTTACAAGTTGGTAATTCAACACTAGCAGATGCTGGGTACCCTCGTTCACAGCTCAACGGGAAAAACTTTGCCGTCGTTATTGGTTGTTGCAATTTTGATTGGCACTTCACGAATGTTGCAAGGAATATAGAAATCAGCAATAGCTACAGTGGTACTGGTAGTGCGGCATCGCTCCTCTCGAATAGGCTTTCATACATATATGGTCTTAAAGGGCCTAGTTTTACAATAGACACGGCGTGTTCATCGACTCTTGTTGCGCTCGATACGGCAATCAATCTATTGAAGATGGGTTCAACAGACGGTGCTCTTGTGGGAGGAGTTAACTTAATGCTGGCCCCTCAAACGTTCATTGCGCTATGCAACGCAAGAATGCTTTCTCCAAGCTGTAGAAGTCGAGCTTTTGACGTCGGAGCAGACGGCTATGCAAGAGGGGAAGGGTGCGGCGCAATCATGATTTTGCCAGAATCGAACGTTAGAGCTGGAAGACACATACTTGCATACATAAAAGGAACTGCGGTTAATCACGACGGTCGATCTGCAAGCCTTACTGCTCCAAACGGGCCGGCACAACAAGACGTTTTACGTGCAGCCCTCAACAACAGTAATGTGTCTCCAACGGAGGTTTCTTTCCTCGAATCTCATGGTACCGGAACTCCTTTGGGTGACCCCATTGAGATGGGCGCTTTGAAAGCAGTTTTTGGTGGAGAGAGGAAGTCACCATTGCTGATAGGTGCTGGCAAAACAAACTGCGGTCACCTAGAGGGGGCATCAGGAATATTGGGAATACTTAAATGCATTTTGTGTTTATCAAAAGGTCTAGCTCCATCCAATATTAATTTCAAGAAGTTAAACCCCCATATTGATATAGAGGGCTTCAATGTTGAGATTCCTTCTGAAGAGGGGATAAGATTCAATTCATATAACCGTGATTCTTCTTTGATCGGTGGTGTGAGCGGTTTCGGATTTGGCGGCACTAATTCGCACGTTCTCTTAGAGGTTTGCGGCAATAATCAAAACGACGCAGTCTCAAAAACTTTACCGGGAAAGCTTGTCTTTGTATTCACCGGTCAAGGTGCACAATATGTTTCTATGGGTCGTGAGCTTTATAAAAAAGAACCTGTATTCCGCCGAGCGCTTGAAGAGTGCGAGAAAATTGCTGAGAAACAAGGCATTTTGTCATACAGTCCTCTTGAATCGCTATTTGCCACTGAGAAAGAGAATGTACCTATCAAAAACACTCGTTATGCGCAATTGTTGACTTTTGTCATAGAGTACGGCCTCATGGAGCTGGTGCGATCAAAGGGATTTGAGCCTGATATTGTCCTCGGCCACAGCATAGGAGAATTCTGTGCAGCTTTGATTGCAGGAGTTTGGAGTCTAGAAACGGCAATGCGCATGCTTTCCTCCCGAGCAACTTTCATGGCCGATATTCCTGCAGGTGATGGTGCTATGGCTGTTACTCGAGCGAGCGAGCAGCAATTTCATGATGCTCTGAGCATCTTAATATCAGAGGGGCATGAGGTGTCGAATGTTAATCTAGCAGCGGTTAATGGAAGTCATAGCATAGTCTTATCAGGAAATCGAACACAAATTGAATCAGTACTCACACGGATGGATGTGACATCCTGGAAGTTTTTGAATGTATCACATGCGTTCCATTCGCAATATATGATTGATGCAGTAGCAAAACTAAAAAGGGTAAGAAACGCAGAAATGCATGTGCTCTCAATTTCTAGGTGGCTGATACAATTAACCTTATGAAGCCCCATTCGGCTCCTATCTTTGTCTCCACAGTGAGCGGGAAAAGAGCGATGGATGATGTTGCACAGCCTGAATACTGGACAAATCATATTGTAAGAACCGTTCGATTTTATGACGCAATTCGGCTATCGAGCGAGGCCTATGGCGCCACAGTTTTTGTTGAAATAGGTCCGAAACCAACCTTAGTTCAACTGATACCACAAATCCTTCCCGAGGTTAAGACCTTACTGTGTTTGAGTTTGATGGATCCTTCGAAAGGTTCAGGTGAAGTCGAGGTTTTTACACAAGCAATTGAAAGACTTCAAGAAAGAATGGGTGGATCGCTTCATCTAGAGATGTTGTCTTTCCCATGGCACAAATTAGTTCATCCCTTGATCGGCCCTTTAATAAAAGGACAAAACAAATTTAGTCATTATCTTTTTACCACTCCTGCGGGTCAGAAGACTTTTGAGCTAATGTGTGATCATATTGTGAAAGATCGCGTGCTGATGCCCGCAGCTGGTTTCTTTGAAGCACTTGCGGCTGCAGCTTTCGCAATGCAGGATGGAACGTCCCCTAGCAGTATGATTGTTCTCGAAACCGTCGTTTTTAGTGCTCCTATGATCATTCCAGCAGCAAATGAAGATGAGGCTAGACACATATCTATGGAAGTGCAATTCGAAGAGCAAGTTATTGTTGAGGAAGAGCCTCCCGTTCCAAAACTTCTACTGATTTCTCGTAGTCGAGAGGATTGGATTCTTCATGGAGAAGCGATAATATGTCCAATGGTATCTTCAATGCCGTCGGATGGTTTCATGACATCTATTAAGTCTCTCACAGCACTGCAAGAGACAATTAAGCCAACAATTGATCCAGCAATACATTATGCAATATTAGCGAGTGCTACTAAGCTCAGTTACGGGGAAAAGTTTCAGACAGTTCAGGTTTTATACAAAGCGGCAAAAACGAAAGAAGTTCTTGTACAATTGCGTCTTAAAGCCCCTCCTGAAGATATTGAAGATTTTGAAAACAATTATCGAATACACCCAGCTCTATTAGATGGTGCATTCCAGTCAGCTGCAACGTTATTGATTGATGCAGGTATAAGAGAAACTATGGTTCCAGTTGGTGCAAGGAAAGTAATCTTAGGCCGTACAAAATCGGGAGCCGACTTATGGGCACATGTTAAGCTATTAAGTATAGAGAATAAGCGACATATCGCTCTTCTAGATATAGTACTCTATAATGAGAGAGGAGTTGTTGTAGGTGTTTTGCATGAAGCATGTCTGAAAGTTTTTGATACGACCAAACCAGCCGAAATACCGAAAGAATTATTATGGGAAGTTGAATGGCTTCCCGCTGATGAATTAATAGAAAAAGAATTAGAGGTAGAAAATGCATCCAAACAACAACAGCAACAACAACAACAACAACAACAACCACAGCAACAATTACAAAATGAGAATGTCGAAAGTAGGAATGAAGGTATGGAGAATCTGTCCAAGAATGGAGTGATAGAAGAAGGCAGCGCGTTATTAGTCTTGGGTCCAGTATCAAAAAGTATGACTGACGCAATATCTAAGAAGACAAAAATTTTCAATTTTGAAAGTGAGGTGTTTGTACCATTTCTGCGGAATCTACAACAAAATGAAATAGAAGAAATTTTAATTTCAAAAAATTGGAAAACAATTTGGGTCATGACACCTATAGTATGGAAACCTGAACCAAATTCAATGACAACTGAAATAGATTTACTCGATGAATTAAGAATTCTTCTACAGAATATGAGATATATTAGTCAAGCATGTGGTGGTAATATTTGTCCGATAATAGTTGTGACATGTGGCTCTTATCAGATTGATAGAGCGATTAAATTATCATCGGAGGAAAGTGATGAAGAGTCTTCAATTAAAAATAATGATCTTTTTATTTCATCAGCTTCAGCACAATTGGCATATTGGGAATTACAATCATTGAAAGCGGTAATGCAAATGAGACATGGTGCAATACAAGGTTTCTTAAAATCAGTTTTAGTCGAGTTAGAAAATCTTGTATCAGAGCAGTTACCGATTTATTCTGTAGATATCGATTTCAATGATGCAGAAATTAAACCAGATAAAATATTACAACAATTGATTAAAGCTGCTGAATTTCATATTGAATTCAAAAACACTCATTGCGAGACATTTATTGCGGTACGAGGAAAATCAGTTTACTTGCCAAGAATGAAACAAAGTAAAGTCAAGTGCTTAGGGGCTGTTGAAATATCCATGCCTGAAAGAGGTGCTGTTTCCAATTTAAAACAAAAACCACAACCAGCTGCAGCAAGAATGCCACCACCAATAGGATTTTGTGAGATTCGAGTTAGATCTATTGGACTCAATTTCAGAGATGTTTTGAATGTGATGGGATTATATCCTGGTGATCCCGGTCCTCCTGGGGGGGATTTTTCGGGAACGGTTGTAGCTGTAGGAGAAAAAGTTAATCACATTAAAGTTGGGGATTCTGTCTATGGCATTGCACCTGGATGTTTAAAAACATTCGTAACCACAGATGCTAGATTAGTTCAAAAAATGCCTGATTTAACTTCATTTGAGTCAGCTGCTGCTCTTCCAGTTGTGGCTGTAACCGTTGAATATGCTTTTAGTGAATTAGCAAAAGTTAAGAAAGGGGATAGAGTCTTAATTCATGCAGCCTCTGGTGGTGTTGGATTGATGGCAATTCAATATTGTAAAAGAGTTGGTGCTCATATATATGGAACAGTTGGAAGTGAAAGAAAAAAAAATTTTTTATTGAATAAAGGAATAAATAAAATAACAAGTTCACGAGATGCTGAGGTGTTTTCAAAAGAAATGGAATCATATCTTAATGAAAATCAATTCGATGTTGTTTTAAATTGTTTAATTGATGATTTTATTCCAAATTCATTAAAATTTTTGAAGAAGGGAGGCATATTCTTAGAGCTCGGAAAACGCAGTCAAATGAAATCAAAATCTTCTTCTGATATGTATATTTATCATGAAATTGCAATAGATACATTGATTGAACAAGATCCAGCATGGTTTGGGTCATATTTAAACAAAATAAACAAACTCGTAGAATATGGCGATATACAACCCCTACCTTTAACTATATTTGAGCTAGCAGGAAAAGGTGTAACAGATGGTATAGGTGCTTTCAGATATTTGCAACGAGCTCAGCATATTGGAAAAGTAATAATCAAAATTCCAAGTGCCTTGAATGATAAAACAATGATGGGAGAACTAACAACAACAACGCCACAGTCAATTTTGGATTTGACTCCTATGATAATAGACAACGAAGAAGTAAGAATGGGTACATATATAATAACAGGGGGTTTGGGTAACCTAGGTTTACTTACAGCAAAATGGTTAATAGAAGAAGGAGCAAAATTTATAGTGCTCGTGTCTCGAACTGGTGTACCTACACAAACGATACGGAATTCAGATCTTTGGAAATGGATAATCGATTCTACAACAAGTAACATCACTTTACATTGTTTAAAATGTGATGTTAGCGATTTTAAATCAACAAAAAATTTAATCAATACAATTGCAATGCAACTAAATTTGCCTCCCATTCGTGGAGTATTTCATGCTGCAGGTGTTCTTGAAGATAAGTTATTTGAAAAACAAACACGTGAAACTATTGAGTATACATTCAAAGCCAAAGCCCAGGGGGCTTGGAATTTACATCAAGCATTATCAAAATTAGAAGAGTCATGTCCATTGGACATATTCCTACTTTATTCATCAATATCATCTTTATTGGGAAATTTAGGACAAAGCAATTATGCTGCTGCTAATGGATTCTTAGATTCATTAGCTTGTTATAGACGAGCACAAGGTCTTGATGGGCAAAGTATTCAATGGGGACCCTGGATTGAGCAGGGCATGGCAGCTGATTTGAATGCACATTTTGAAACTGCTGGATATATAGGGATCAAAAATGAATTGGGATTTCGAGTTTTGACCGATGCATGTCGACAAAGATCAAGCGTTTCTTTAATTGCTTGTCAAGCATTCAGATGGAGGAATTTTCGAAGACGATTCCCCGGTGGGACACCGAGATTTTTCAGAATGGTAGAAGCAGCTTATGCAATAGGAGGAGACTCACAAAACTCAATACTTGATATGAATAATATAACACTTGATGCTCTATGCACAGTATTAGCGGAAACCGCACAGAGGGTGTCGGGTTCAGAAAAATTGCCGTCTCATGATTCACCATTGATGGAACTTGGCCTTGATAGCCTCGGAGCTGTTGAATTTAGAAATAGCATACTTGATGCCACTGGTGTCAAGTTACCGCAATCTCTAGTATTCGAAAATCCCAGCCTATCTGGCATTGCCGAATATATACTAAATGAAGTGAAAAAAATGACTGGAACTGGAAAACAAAACATTACACTTGATGAGTTGGATCTTGAAAGCGAAGAAGCGAAAAAGTTTGCATTAGATTCCTGGTTAATGAGGCTTTTACAACCTGCTGAGCGTTACGCATTATATATTGATGCATTTAATAGCAACTACCAATCATTAGAACGTTTGCTAATGGAAGAAGACGTAGTCGGAGCTCTAGGGGAAGTTTTGGGCATACCAGAATCATGTGAAGATTTTGAACGATTGCATGTTGGTTGGGATGAGTTACAAGAAAGATTTACAAAGAATGGAAAAACCAAAAAGCAAGAACCACAAAAAATTCCAGAGAGAAAGCATGTACACCCTACCGCTGATGTTCAGCACCTTGTTTCACAAATAAACATCAATGTTGATGATATTTGTCCAGCTACAACTACTGATGAAGTCAAACAAGTCCTTCTGACTGGCGCAACGGGTTTTGTCGGACGTGTACAGCTTACAACTCTATTAAACGCCTCAACACATCCAGCTTTGATCGTTCATTGTATTGTCAGAGCAAAGTCGAAAAAACATGGAATGCAGCGTTTAATTACGGCATGCCAAGAAGCAAGATGTTGGGACTCAAGTTTTCAGAGTCGGATAGTCATACATCCCGGTAACTTTGAAGAGCCTATGTTTGGATTGTCAAGCGATGTATATGATGATTTATGTAATATAATTGACATCATATACCATACAGGCGGAGATGTAAATTTAGTCTGCAGTTATTCAAGATTAAGAAAAACAAATTGTCTCTCGATTGCGCACATAATTAATTTTGCAACGACAACAAAACTAAAGCCAGTGCATTTTGCATCAACTTTGGGTCAATTCCCGGCATTCTTCGCAGTCTTTTCGGCTGAATATTCTGAGCATGTGATAACAGAAGATACACAACCGAATCTCGAAGAGATGGAAAGTATATTTCCTCCCTTAAGGCAAGGCTATCCTTGGAGTAAATGGGTGGCTGAACAAGCCTTAAGAGCAGCAAGAGCAAGAGGATTGCCAGTAGCTATTTATAGATTGCCAAATACTTATGTAGCTAATTCAACAGGGTATACCAATAAAAGCGATTACGCTACTGCTCTGATAGTAGCATCAGTTTCTGAAGGTATATTTCCAAAAGGAGCTGCAACTGCTCCATTAACTCCGGTCGATATTATATGTAAAATGATTGTCGCAAGATCACTCAAGAAATATCCTTCTCCTGTACATTGGATTTATCATTTATTCGATCCTCGTATACTTAAACAGTAAGTAATTTAAAAAAAAAATTGTTCTTCAGGCATGATGTCGAGCAATGGTCCTTAGAAATGGGGATTTCATATAGGGGTGTTACAATAGATGAATTCCTAGAATGTATCAAAAATCGAGGTCCAGTATCTCCCGTATTTAAGTTTGTTCCATTAATGCATTTCTGGCGTAAATATTGGTTTGATCCAGTCGAAAAAGATAGGCCATTTCCAATTTCGAATAAAAACATATTCGATGATGTCCCAGATTATGTATGGCCAGATTTGCGTGATACTTTTTTGAAATCATTTATATATTGTATGAAAGCTCAATATTTTCCTTCCGATTCGAAATCATTAAGAATACAAATTGAAGAAGTGATTGAAGATGCAGAGCGGATATGCGGACTAAGTGATACAGGCAATACGATAACAGATTTTGTAATGGAGCCATTCAGATTAGTACGGCAATGTTTATTAAATGAAAATAAGGCCCGTTTTGCCGGGTTGTTGATGACCTTTCGCTCGACACGTCAGTATTTAATTAATTTATTGGCAATGGAAGATAATAGTAAATTAAATCCGGAAATTGAAAAACAAAAAATTGATCCCCCACTCATTATATGTGGTCTTAATAGATCTGGGACAACGTTTTTACAAAATTTGTTGTCCCATGACCCACGACATAGGAGTACAAGAGCGTGTGAAATGTTAGCACCATATGGTGCCGATGGGAATTATAGACCACATAATCTACCAAATCATGTCACTGAGAAAGAATGGCAAACTGATCCTCGCGTTCCATTCGTGCAAGAAATCCTTGATACTCAACTTGCATCTTCGGAGGAATGGAATGCCATACATGCGCAAAAAGCAACTTCACCAGAAGAAGAATATGTTATAATGGAACACTGTTGCAGATGTTACAGTATATGTACAGAATTTGATGTACCCTCATATCGTGAATGGTTACTTTCAAACAATTGTTTAGAAATGGAAAAGGCATATAAATTTCATAAAAGATTTTTACAACACCTGCAATGGCAACGACATGGTGAAAGGTGGTTATTGAAGATGCCATTCCATTTATTCACATTGAATGCACTTTTTGAAACTTATCCAGATGCAAAAATAATTTTCATGCATAGAGATCCAAAAGTAGTACTTGGATCATGGTGTTCTCTAGTTCGTTTTGCTCGTGAAAATTTAATCTTTTGCAATGATTTACATAAATTGGGACAAGAAGAATTAAGTGCTATGGCTTTGATGATGAAAAATTCATTAAAATTTAGAAAAGATAACCCTCAATTAGATGACAGATTTGTAGATATTAAATATTCTGAATTGATAACCAATCCAATCGAAACAGTTGAAAAAATATACAATCAATTTGATTTTGACTTTACTATTGAAGCACGTAATAATATGGAAAATTATATTAGAACAAATGATCAATCTAGGCAAAAAATGATAAGACATAAATATAAATTGGAGGAGTACGGTTTGTCAAATGAACGCATAGTTGAAGAATTTTCTGAATATTATCATGTTGGATTTAAATCAGGATTTTTTTCAGAATCTCGTGATGAAGATCATTTTAGTCCCCAAGTTTCATTATAAAATTCTTTTTTTTTTTTTTTTTTTTTAATTTAAAAACCAGGAATAGACAAATGCTTGTCGTCACTTAAAAAATGGAATCTTCAAGTCGATTCCGCCGTCTTACAAAACATTTAAAAAATCAAGATTCTGTTTTGATACCAGAAAAATATGAATTCAATAATGAAGGATTGAAAGATTGTCATGACGAGGAGGATGGTCTCCTTATCAAAACTTCAGATTTTAAAGAACATGCCCAAAAAGATACTTTTGATCAAAAGAAGATAGAATTGTTGCAAACAAGAAAACCTAAACATGCGTTTAGATGTAATGCACTAGTACATGATTCTGATAAAATTCACACTAATTGCATTTTAAATTCTGATATCTTTATACAGCAATTAACTAATTTAGCGGGCGAGCTTTTATTCCCGCATACATACGATGATTACAATTCGCCAAAATTAGATTCACAGCAGAAAAAAGCCCGATTGCTTCGGATTATTAATCAAACATCAAACGTCATTCAAGAACGGACGGAGTCCAATAAAAACTCAATGATTGCTGTTGAAAGCTACGAAACGATTTGTTATATAATTGTTGATATATTAGAAGGGTCGGGTGTCAGACTTCTATTTAAGGTGCGTAAAATATTCAAACCTTTTCTTGCATCGTTAAATTTTATTTCAAAAATTTTTCCACAATATTCCTTCTTGATTGAATTGTCTCGGCGTTTGCAGCTAACTCCGGAAAGTTTTTCTCAAAAAGTTTTAACATCCAATGTCGGGATTACAATTAGTGAATCAATTGCAAAATCTGCAGGTTTAAGGTGCTTTTCGAAATTTGATGTTGAAGTAAGATATTCTTATTAATTAGTATTATCAGATTACTCTTGTAGACTCAAATTTGGTAGCACTTGATTATGTTGAAGTTCTTATCAAAGAACAATTTTTTTCTCGTAGAGATATGTTTCTCATACAGGTGCATCATAATTTCTCTTCTTCATATCTTATTAGCGATATTTGAAAGGTTGTGTAATTTATCGCAATCTTCCTCCGGCAGCTTTGCCTTTACCCATAAGTGTTCAAGCATTACTTGCTGATGCGAATTCTCCCATCGCAGCAACAACTGCCACAACAACAGCGACAATCGCAGCAAATTCATCCGAGTTACGAGACAATGATGTTGGCCGATTATTTACATGTGCTGGATTATATGCACCGGGAATTAGTGGTACTGCTAGTGTTGCTTATGCAACTAGTGGACTTGTTGGAGACAAAACAAAATTCACTTTTCGCTCAAAATGTCAGCACATTTTTTTTATGATTCAATTGTCCCAAGAAGTAAGTCCCAAACCTTTTATCTTTCATATCTAGATGTGGTGGTATTCAGAAAATGGGACACCATATTTTTTTCGTTTAGAAAAATTTTTTCAAGAATTATTTATACGATACAAAAATGGTGGTCAAAAGCATTCCCTCACAATTATGTTTTTTTATCGATTACATGTTTTTTCGAGCGATAATGAATCAACTCCCGTATTAAAATTACCACGATTAAATAGAGAACAGCGTCGTAACATAAAAAAAAAACCCGAAGAATGGGAGTATGAGTTGGATGAATCTATAGAGGTAATTATACTAGTTTTTAAATCATATTCCATGTATATAATTGTAGCCTATATTAAATAATATTTTAATTAAAAGAATTTTAATTATATTTTAATTATAATTTAAGTAAAATTTTTTTTTATTATAATTAATTAAATTTTAATAATATTTAATTTTATATTAAAAATTTGGAATAAATTAATTAGTTATTATTAATTGGATTTCAATTATGTTTCAATTATTTTGATTTTACATAGATTATAATTTATTAAATTTTAATTATATATTAATAATATTTTAATTAAATTTTTTTTGATAATTACATATTAATAATATTTTAATTATATTTTTTTTTATAATTATATATTAATAATATTTTAATTATATTTTTTTTTATAATTATATATTAATAATATTTTAGTTATATTTTTTTTTGTTTTTTTATTTAATTTGAATGAAAAAAAAAATAGGATCGATATGATGTATTGTGGGAAGGGCCGTTGCAATCTTTATTACATCGGGATAATCGTAAGTTTTATGAAAAAAAAAAAAAAAAAAATTTTCAGAAAATGAATTTTTTAAAAAATTAAGAAAAGAATTCTTGGAATTTCCTGCATCTATAAATTGGATAGCACATTGTTTTAATAATAAATTAAATGTAAAAAAAACTAAATATGCAGAGCCATCATTTGCACATGATGGACCAATATTTGAAGCAATAAATCTTGTACTTGATAACTTTTCTGTGCATCATATGGATAGATCTCTTTTACAAACAGGTGACCCTCACTCTTTGAGTATTCTTCTTTTAGGACAAGGGCTAATTTTCGTAACAGCTGGAAATGGAGTTATATATAGTGAAGATATGAATTTAGTTAAGTTAACCCGACGAAGATTAGATGAAAATTCGTCAGGTTAGAATTAAGGTTTTTATTTTTCAGCTCATTCCAATTTTTAGCTCCTGATATAGTTTGTCTTCGAGAAAAGCCCTTAAATCAAGTGCCTCTATTAATTATTGAAAAAATTAAGGAGGACGACGTTGTTCAAAAAGCGGCCTCATTTAATGACTCATCATTAATTCCCTCTATATTAAAAACACCTGATCATATAAACTCGATAAATAGTGATTCAAATTTGTCTCCTCTTCCATCTAAAGCTTTTGCTTTTGGTCATTCTCATTCTAACTATAATTTTTCTCGTGAAAAAAGTGTGATGGCACTTGAAAAAAAAATTGCAAAAAATCCTCAGAATACGAAACCGCAATTACTAGGATTTCTTGGCAATCATTTACAATTTGAGGAAGCACATTGGTTGGTTATGCATCTCTTTACCGACGTAAGCTTAAAATAATAATTATCTAAATTTTTTTAAGAAAGATCACACTTGTGAGACATTTGATAATCAACAAGGAAATTTTTGCCCTCTAGAAGAGCTCAAAGACATTATTGTTCGTGATGCGTATTACGTTCCATTTTTAAATCGAGCAATGCCCCAATTATCAGTTTTAAGAAATCAACGTCAACCAAATAACATCATCATTCCTCCTAATGCGATTGAGAGTATTCATTTTAAAGGAATTATCAATAATGAAAAGTCAGCACTAAACTCCCGGGATGGATTGAGAAATACATCAAATGAATCATCTGACCTGATACTTAATGAATTCTATAATCCTTTTATCAAACCCTTTAATAGTGAAGAAATGAAAGGAGGTTGTTCCGTGCATAGTTATATTAGAGTGAGGGATCTACAAACAAGAAGATAAATTGTCCCAATTTTTTGGTTCAAATTGTCCCAATTTTTTGGTTCAAATTGTTAAGTAATTTTATTTCTTCAAGGGAAGGAACTATGCTTTGGGAATCGCTTACGCAACCTGCTATATTACCAATAACGTCAGAGTTTTTCCTCTATCATCGTGCACATTCATCACGACCAGTCACAAACTGGAAAGTAACAGCTTCTCCGGATTTAATTGCAGCTTATAGAACTAGGGAGGTATGAATTTTTTAATAACTCAAAAAAAAAATTTTCAATCAGCTTTTGAGAAACAAGAGTACGACCAATCTACCAGACTTAACATTCATAATGCAGTAAGATTCAATATTAATGTCAATATTAAAAGTAATTAGAAAAAAATAATAATTAATAATAATAATAAACAATAGTGTCTTAAAATTCATTATTTCAAATAGTTTATCAAATTAATAATATATGTAATGAAAACAATAAAGACAATATTAACAATAATAATTGTTATAGCCACAATTATAATAAAGTTTTGAATTAATAATTATGATAATAAGTTGTAATTAAAATAATAATTTTTTCAGAGTATTACTTTCGGATCTTGTTGGTTTGCGTCTAACATCTGATCAACAGCTTACTCAAGCAAATTACAATTTAGTATGGTTATTAATTATATTACTTAATAGCATTTATTAGATTCATTTGATGGAAAGCCCAAATCTGTTCAAACTTGGTTAAATAATTTTGTACATGAGCTTTCGGTAATAGATGACGGACAAAATATTTTAGTACGTATCTTTAATTTATATGTAAATAGGTTGAGCATATGTATGTACCACCACCATCAATGTCTTTGGCAAATGATTCTCGTTCATTTTCTTCTCGCTCATTTAATTCTCGCTCTTCAACTATACCCCAAATTAATTCACCTCAAAGAACAAGAAGATTACGAAGAATGTCAGCTATTAAGAATCTCACTACAAACTACAAAGATGATAATTATTATTATAATGACAATAATTACAGCAACGATAATAACAAGAATGATTATAATTATAATAGTAAATATAATAATAATAATAATGCGTCTTCAGGGTGCACTTTTCAGCCTGATATGTATTCATCATTAATAAAAAATGAGATTCGAAATAAAATAACGACGCATATTGAAAATCTACGTCAAAGAAAGACAATGCCTGCAGCACCTTCTAACGCGATTTCGAGTGATGATTCAAGTCAATCTTATGAAGAAATAGGTAATATAAAAAATGGATAATTACAAGTCAGATAATCGAAGTTGCTGGAATGGCAATTTACATATTTATGATTCATCATCATCATCATCATTATCATCATCATCATTATCATCATTATCATCATCATTATCATCATCTGAAATAATTGATTTACAAGAATTACATGATATTCTAAAAACAGAATTCAGATCAATATATAAGGAAAATTCTACTTCACAAACAATTGTCGACATTATTGGGACATCAACTGTGGAAGTCACAAATGACATGACAAATAATAATTTGAAAAAAAAAAAAATTAACAATCCTCCACCACCATGCGATAAAATGTCTCTTTTAGAAAATAAAATATTTAAAAATAAGATATTTTCTAATAAAGTATTAAGACCAACAAATACTCGTTCATTATTTTTATCACGTAACGAAGAACTTCCTGGACGTCGACGATTCAATTCATTTACAAATTTTCAGATTGAAAATAATAAAAAAATTATACCGATTAATTATTCTTATCTTGTTAGACATCGAGGTTATTTAGCTTATCATTTTAATGAATGGAAGTTAGAAAAATTTAAAAAAAAAAATTTAATAGAATCAAGACACAAAAAAAAATTTAAAAAAATAAAAAAATTAATTAAATTTAATACTATACATTTTAAAAATATTAAAATAGGATCTACATTCTTGTCAACAAAAAATTCAACAATAAATACAAATAATAAAATTAATAATAATAATAATAATAAAATAAAGGAAACTTTATTCTGTATTAATCGTCGTGAAAAAAAATATCATACTATTGATTGTAGTTTACCTTTACAAATAAAAAAAAATAATAATTTTATTAAATTTGAATCAAAAAAAAATTTACATAAATCATTTTGGACACCTGTATCACGAATAATTGATATTAACAGAGAAACTTATTTTAATATTTTAGATGAAATTTTAACATGGCAACGTCCACAACCACCAAGTCAAGGATTTGATGAACCTACTGGTTTTGAATTAAGCATTAAAAGTTTAAATTTTGTTTTAATATCAAATTCTATAAATATGACTAATATAGTAAGTTCATTTTTTAAATTATTTTTATTTTTTTCAATTATTTTTGTAGTCCCCAATTAATATAGATTTGGTTCCTTATTCAAAAGAATTTGTTAACAAAGCATTCGAAGCTGATAAAATGGCAATACGTAACGCTAGACGTTTCAAAGCATCTATTGAGAGATTATTATTAAGAAATAGTAATATTCAAGAAGATCGTATGGTGGGAGAAAAAATAATTATAAGCAATTTTTTCAGGCATCACAAGCATCACTTGATTTTAGCATAGAATGTCCCAAGGATGGTCTAGATAGTGTCATTTTAAAATCAAGTAGAATAGTTACTAGTGGTTGTGATTCTTCAATTTGGATTGGTGGAGACTCTAGTAAAAATGGGACTTGTAATAATGGGACATATAATGAAACATGTAATAATATTGGAATACTTCGTGGAAAAGAAACACCACTTGATTGGTTTGTTCTTAATTATGATTCTTATTTACATCCACCATTTCCGTTTAAATTTTCAGTAGATTGGATTGTCTGTAATTCTGTATTTATTGGAAGATTAATTAATCGTTTGAAAGTTGTTGCAGAATGTTGTAATTTCAGATTATTTGAAGTCCCAGTAACACAATTACTTGATTTACCAAAAAAGAAATTAGAAAATAACTCAATAAATTCTAATCTATTAGATGATAATTTTGATGAAAAGTTTCGTATATCAAAATTGATTATGAATGGAATTATTCAAAAATGTTTGAAATTAAATTTAAATTCATATAAAAAAATTTTATTATCTCAAATATTGCCATTTAATCCTCCATCAACTTTAATTATAATATCATCACAGAAATTTAAAACAAAGTATCATATTAATTCATATATGGAAAAATATTTAAATCAAAATTTAATTAATAAAATAAATTCTATATATGATCAAGATGATATTATTGGTTATATTATTCTTATAAATTTAATTAAATATATTAATTTAATTTATTTGGGACATAGTTGGTATTCAAAATCAAATTTTGATAATAAATTAATTGAATATTTATTAATGGAAAAAAATGGAGCCTATTATATACAAATTAAAAGGTTAGATTTAATTTTTAAAAATTTATTTTTTTTTTAAATTTTTTTTGTTATTAGTTCTAAAATTATGTTTATACCAACTTATTTACAATGGAAGACACAAAATTTAAATGAAACTTTTAAAGGTAAATATAAATTTTGTATTAGCTTAAATTTTTTTAAAAAAAAGTTTTTTTTTTTTTTTGGAATATAATTTATTCAATTTTTTTTTTATATTAATTTAGATGAAAGTTTAATCACTAAAGAGGATAAGAGTATTTATAATGGTTGGAAATCAATGCGTAAAATTGTATATCATGTAAGATTTTGAGGAAAAATATTAAAACAATGAAATAAGTTTATACAGAAAAAAATAAAATTAATAATAACAGAAATGACATGTTGCAAATAATTAAATCTTTTTTTAGGTTTCTAAGAAATTACATTTTAAAATATTACCAATAATTATCAATTTATAATAAAAAAATTTTTATTCCAACTGATCCTGGTAATGACCGAAATCTGTTCAGTATTTATAAAATCCAAAAAACGTCAATGTCATTTTAAAGTTATTTCAGGAACAAATTTTTGTTCAATTCATACATTAGAAAATAATAATATTAGAATTAAATGTCCTATAGATTCTTCTCATACAATTTATAAAACAAAATTAATTTATCATATTAAACGATGTACAAAATTACGTGATAGAATTTTTGAATTATCTCAACCGTTTATACAAGAAGATATAAATAATAATTATTTAATAAATAATAATAAGGTGAATGTTTTTTTTTTTAATTTCTTTTAGTGGCAAGATGCAAAATTATATGCTATTAATAAATTAGGAATAACTTCTTTAAACAATTTAGAAAATCTTATTAACTTAAATTATGATGATTACATAAAATATTATTATGAATTTTTTTATAATACTTTAGATTTAATTAAAATTAAACAAAGTTAGTTTTTAAAATAAATATATTATGATGTAGAAAATGAAGAAGGAAATATTGCTGAATATATAAAAGCTCAAAAATATTATGAAGTACATGATTTACTAGATATTGTATTTAATCGTGCTTGTATTGCTCTTAATAAAGATCCAAAAAATTTCATAGATTATAATAATTTCGAGGATGATCATAATTTGGAAATTAATTACCAATTACCTTTTGCACAAGTATGGGACAATGATGATAATTTTAAATTTTTTATAAAAGATGCATTGAATGATAATCCAAATAATGATGATAATCAGCATTCAATAATAAATAATAATCATCAACATTCAACCATTAATGATAATGATGATATTAATAAGTTGTTTAAGGTTACTGGTAAACACATATCACAAAATTTAAGTTTACTTGCTACATGTATTTTACAATATTTTATAAATGAAAAAAATATTATTTCAAATAATATTTGTATTGAGTTTGGTGCAGGTAAGTTTTTTTTTTTTTTTTTTTTCTTAGGCCGTGGAGCACTTACTCGATGGTTTGCATTAGCAGCATCTAATTATTTCAATAAAATATTATTAGATTCACGTTTCAAATTTGTTCTCATTGATCGTAATAAAACTCGGAATAATGCTGAATGTAAAGATTTCAGGTATATAATATATGAGTATTATATACTTATTTTTACATATTTATTTTTAGTACGTACTATTATTTAAATATTTATTTTTAGTACGTACTATTATTAAAATATTTATTTTTAGAACGTACTATTATTAAAATATTTATTTTTAGTAAGTACTATTATTTAAGTATTTATTTTTAGTACGTACTATTATTTGAATATTTATTTTTAGTACGTACTATTATTTAAATATTTATTTTTAGTACGTACTATTATTTAAATATTTA